>JAUESH010000041.1:6064946-6077694 GCA_032275165.1 Synergus magnus
GATTTTAAGTGATTTTCAGGAACTGCAGGGATTGAGAAAAAATGACCTGGAGTTATCCTATAATACCAATGTCAATAATTTTTCAAATGATTCAACTTTATCAATTGAAAAAAGGTGAAAAGATGACAAATCCCGAAAAACAGTAAAATCTAACACTAAAATACGGAATCTTTTAAAAATATAAAAATTTCTTAAAATTCCAAGAAATTCCTTCTAATATTCCATGAAATCCTTTAAATTCCATGACAAATTTTAACATCCCTTAAAATTCCTGAAAATCTTACAAAATTCTTAGAAACCTATTAAAAGTTCTTAAAATTCAATTAGGAACTTCAAAATCTCCCAAAGTGGGTCAAAATCTCTTAAAATTCCATGAAATATTTTCAAATTTCACAAAATCTTTCAAAAATCAAAAATATCTCCAAATTCTTTTTAATTCGATGAGAAAAATTAAAATCTCTTAAAATCACATTAAAAATGTCAAAATTGTTTTAAATTTTTACACGCTTCTTAAAATCGTTTAAAATCACACGAAAAACTTTTAAATCCTTTAAAATTCCACGACGATATTTAAAATCCTGTAAAATCTTATAAATTCTTTAAAATTCCATGAAATCCTTAAAAATTTTTCAGTCTTTTAAAAATCAAAAATACATTTTGAAATTTTTAACAATTCCACAAGGAATATTAAAATTCCTTAAAATACGAAAAATCTCTTAAAATTTTTGGAAACCTCTTGAAATTCTTTAAAATTATTTTAAATTTCTTAAAATTCCATAATACCCCAATAACTTTTGTAAAATTCCTTGAAATCTCCTAAAAGTCCTTAAAATTACTTAATATCACATAAAATAATCTTAAATCCCTTGAAACTCCTTAAAATGACATGAAATCTCGTTGAAAACATTAAAAGTCCTTAAAATTCCATAATATCCAAATAAATTTCGTAAAATTACTTAGAATTACTGAAAATTCTGTCAATTTCTGTTACATTTTGCAAAATTCCATGAAAATTTTAATTTCGTAAAATATCGCTCAACGTAGCTTAAAATTTATTGAAAATCGTACAAAATCTCGTGACATCCCTTCAAGTTGATTAAAGTCCTATAAAGCCTCGTAAAATTACTTAAATTTTCTGAATATCCCAATAAAATTCAGAAAATCCCATAAAATCCTGTAAATATCCTTCAAATATGAAATCTGGTGATATCTCTAGAACTCTATTAAAAGTCCTTAAAATTACTTCATATCGTATAAAATGTTGTCAAATCCCTTAAAAATACTTAAAATCCCACAAAATCTCTCTAAATTCCTTAATATTCTCTAAAATCTAAAGTAAATTTCGTAAAATTCTTTGAAATTCATTAAAATTACTCAAAATCCCATAAAATATTGTTAAATCCTTAAAATACCATTTAATTTCCTCAAATACTTAGAAATTCCATAAAAATCGGTTATAATATTGTAAATTACTTAAAATCCCTTAAAATTTCTTAAAATTACTTAAAATCCGATATAATCTCGTTAAATCCCTTAAAACTCATGAAACTTTTTCAAAATTTGATGTAATCAAATGTACTTGTCTTGAAATTGAAAAAAGTTTATTTTTGAAGGCCCTAAAATAGTTGAATTTCAAATTGGAATCATGTTATGTTGTATCTTTTTTGTATTTGAATATTATTAATTGTCCACGCAATGTTTGTCGCGCTGTAGCGGTTGTATAATATTGTTAGTAAAAGAATAAATAAGATGATTTATAAAATATAATAACTGTTGCTCCTAGGCCATTTTGGACGCCGCAATGAGAGGAGAAATGGGTCCCTATGCTCAAGCTGTAGCAAAGTACCAGATGCGACGTAAATTAGAAAAAGAATTCACCAAGTTAATGGAGTTCAAGAAAAATTACGAAAACGAGAAAAAGAATTATAAAGGAAACGAGAAAAAGGTAATTGAAAAACAAAGCTTATGCTTTTTGATATAAAATAACTATCAATCTTTTTACCAATTTTGTCTTTTACAGAGTGAAGCCAGCAACTGGCTCTCCAACTGGAGTAAAGGAATGGGAGATTCTGAATTTGAACCCGAGAGACAAAATTTGCCAAACATTGCAAGATTAAAAGTAGTTGAGCATAGGCCAAATAAAAAGCCTGCACCTACTAATAATAAGGAAACAGAAGCCGTTGTGGAGGAATTTAAAAAATTATATGAAACACAAGAAAGTGTTGAGCAACCACAGAAACAAGAAAGAGTTTCAAAAGAATTAGAAGTAAAAAATTCAACTACAACTTGAGAAAATTGTAACTTTATAAATATTGAAATTTGTATAATATTGTATTTTCGAGCTCGAGAAAATTACGGACCCGAAGAGAGAATGACAAGAAGTTTTTAACGATCAAAGGATTTTGATGACGAAGAGAGGAAATCGATTGAAATCTGTATCAAAATATTTTAATTTAACAGATATTCTCTCAAATATTTAAATTTCGGAAATTTAATTTCTAAAATAAGGAAAACTCTTCCAAGTCAATAATTTATCATCCATTTATCCATACAGTAATTTATCAAATGCCAAATTCAATACCTGCAGTTACCAAGTGCCAGAATGGCCATGTATTACTTATCCGATCCCTACCTTACCGACATTTTTTTCTCTGCACCGTTACTTCTAAATTTATTGAGATATCAGATTGAAAATTTCTGTAATTAAAGTTAAAGCATTAAGGTACGTTTATCTGGTCCTAAGTAATTTACATGTATAAAAAAAATTATTTTGAAAATTTTTTTTTATTTTAGTAACGTTGCAGAGAAAAAAATGTCGGTAAGGTAGGGATAGGATAAGTAATATATGGCCTTAAGGCCATCCCTAACTTACCGATATTTTTTTCTCTGCAACGTTACTTCTAAATTTATTGAGATATCAGATTGAAAATTTCTAAATATAAACAAAAGAAAATATGCTAAGGTACAGTCAGCGTCATATATGCCTTAACATTTTTCATATTCGCATCTTACTCCCTCAAATTTGATACAAACGAGAGGGGAGTGAGAGACATGTGTTAAGGCATATATATGACGATGACTGTACATTTATCTGGTCCTAAATTTTTATTGAAATAAAAAAAAAATTTCAAAATAATTTTTTTTTTATATATAAATGTAAATATTTAGGATCGGATAAACGTATCTTAATGCTTTAACTTTAATTTTAGAAATGTTCAATTTGATATCTCAATAAATTTAGAAGTAACGTTGCAGAGAAAAAAGGTTCGGTAAGGTAGGGATCGGATAAGTAATACATGACCTTAAAGGTCATGAGGATTTTAATTATACATAAATTCCAGTGACGTAGCTCAAAAAAATAGAAAAGTGATTAAAATAAGTTTAAGGTCTTATTTTATAATTTTTTATATGTATAGCTCAGTGAATTTATAATTAATGTGTCGCTTGTAATGTAGTCTTGGGAACGATATACATACTTAGTATAACTATTTCCCTCTAGAACTAAATAATTAAAATTAACTTTTTAATTATAAAATTCCTAATTTAAAAAGCTTTCAATTTAAAATTACGTATTTAATTTCCAGTTGGTAAAATTGTACAAACTTGAAATTATTTTCGAATAAAAATTTGTCTTCTTTTATAGATATTTTTATTGCATTATATTACATGGAATATTTATGATATATTATTATCACGATGAATATAAATACATTTGGTTTCTGTTTATGATTATTTCTATCCTTAAGTTTGATTCATAACCGATATCTTAGAAGGATTCAAAAGATTTATATCCAGAGACACACGCATTTCTAATTTAATTACAATATAATACAATCGTCGATTTTTTATTTTACAAATAAGTTTAATGCGTACTTTGGTCTTTCAAAAAAAATGCGGTTCAAGCAAAATCTGGATTATTTATCTCTATAAACGAACTTACAAAAGCACGTTCTAAAAAGCTATTGGATTGTAAAAAAGACATTTTTATTGATGGAGGTGTCTTTTCTTAAATGTTCAGATTAAAAAAAAAGAATTCATAGTTCACCAAAAAAAATTCGACTCTTACTACTGATTCCCATTGAAAATTCAATCAGTTTTAAGAGTATAAAAATAAAATGTTCAAAACAGAAATGAAAGAAATATTATGCATCGACCAACAATAAATTTTAGTTACTTCAGCGACAATGATTATGTTATTATTAATATTTAACCAACTATACATAATATCTAAACTGTAATAGTACTGAAGGTCGATACATTTTTCTTTTATCCTTTTTCTTGTTTATAAAGTATGAGTTTTTCAAGCTATATTGCATTTACAAGATAAAGTTACTATTTATGTTTCCATATCAAACTTGCAAATTGCAACAATAAATTATCCTTATTTTAACAATAGATCGTAAGTTAATTAATATATTACAAATACTTACAGGAGATTATAAACAATTTTGCTGTTCAAACAAAAACTGTTGGTCCATCTAAAATTCTGCCAAAAAACGTTTCTTAATTTAATAACCCTAGCGAAAGCTTCGGATTGAAATTTCTTCTGAAACAATCCGAAATTTTCCGAACCATTCCGGAATTTATATCCGAACCAAACAGTTTCATTCCGATCTAATCCGAATCAGTCCGAACCTGTAATTCGAATGAATCCGGTCAATCCGAATTAATAAGAAATAATCCGAACTTTAAATCCGAATGATTACGGTCAATCCGAATCTATCCGAACTTTCAATCCCAATGAATCCGGTCAATTCATTCGGATTACAAGTTCGGATTGATTTTGAATGAGCCTCGGATTAATTCGGATTGAAATTTCTTCTGAACCAATCCGAAACTTTTCGAATCATTTCGGTATTTGTATCCGAACCAAACAGTTTCATTCCGATCTAATCCGAATCAATCCGAACTTGAAATTCGAATGAATTCGGTCAATCCGAATTAATAAGAAATAATCCGTACATTCAATCCGAATGATTCGAATTAATCCGGTCTATCTGAATCAATCCGAATGGATCAGAATTAATCCGGTCTATCGGAATCAATCCAGATGGATTCGAATTAATCCGATCTATCCGAATCAATCCGGATGGATCCGAATCATTCTGGATGATTCCGAAAAATTCGGATAAGTTCGGATTCATTCGGATTGACCGGATTTATTCGGATTGAAATTTCTTCTGAAACAATCCGAAAATTTTCCGAATCATTCCGGAATTTGTATCCGAACCAAACAGTTTCATTCCGATCTAATCTGAATCATTCCGAACTTGCAATTCGAATGAATCCGGTCAATCCGAATTAATATGAAATGATCCGAACTTTCAATCCAAATGATTCCGGTCAATCCGAATCTATCCGAACTTTCAATCCGAATGAATCTGGTGAATCAGAACTTTAAATCCGAATGGATTCGAATTAATCCGGTCTATCCGAATCAATCCGAATGGATCCGAATTAATCTGGTCTATCCGAATCAATACGGATGGATTCGAATTAATCCTATTTATCCGAAACAATCCGAATGATTCCGAAAAATTCGGATAAGTTCGGATTCATTCGGATTGACCGGATTTATTCGGATGAATCTCGAATTAGTTCTGATTAATTCGCATTGACCAGATTCGTTCGGATTCATTCGGATTACAAGTTCGGATTGATTTTGAATGGGCTTCGGATTAATTCGGATTGAAATTTCTTCTAAACCAATCTGAAATTTTTCGCATCATTCCGGAATTTGTATCCGAACCAAAATGTTTCATTCCGAACTAATCCGAATCATTCCGAACTTGCAATTCGAATGAATCCGGTCAATCCGAATTAATAAGAAATAATCCCAACTTTCAATCCGAATGATTCCGGTCAATCCGAATCTATCCGAACTTTCAATCCGAATGAATCCGGTCTATCCGAATCAATCAGAATGGATCCGAATTAATCCGGTCTATCCGAATCAATCCGGATGGATTCGAATTAATCCGATCTATCTGAATCATTCCGAATGGTTGCGAAAAATTCGGATAAGTTCGGATTCATTCGGATTGACCGGATTTATTCGGATGAAACTCGGATTAATTCTGATTAATTCGTTTTGACCGGATTCGTTCGGATTCATTTGGATTACAAGTTCGAATAGATTTTGAATGGGCCTCGGATTAATTCGGATTGAAATTTCTTCTCAGCCAATCCGAAATTTTTCGAATCATTTCGGAATTTGTATCCGAACCAAACAGTTTCATTTCGATCTAATCCGGAGAAAGTTTTCAATCCGAACTAATTCGAGGCGCATTCAAAATCAATCCGAACTTGTAATCCGAATGAATCAGGTCAATCCGAATTAATCAGAATTAATCCGAAATTTCAATCCGAATGATTCCGATCAATCCGAATCTATTCGAACACTCTATCCGAATAAATCCGGTTAATCAGAACTTTCAATCCGAATAGATCCGAATGAATCCGGTCTATCCGCATTAATCCAAATGATTCCGATAAATTCGGATAAGTTCGGATTCATTCGGATTGACTGGGTTTATTCGGATGAAAGTTCGGATTATTTCTGATTAATTCGGTTTTACGGGATTCGTTCGGATTCATTCGGATTACAAGTTCGGGTTGATTTTGAATGGGTCTCGGATTAATTCGGATTGAAATTTCTTCTGAACCAATCCGAAATTTTCCGAATCATTCCGGAATTTGTATCCGAACCAAACAGTTTTATTCCGATCTAATCTCAAGGAAGTTTTCATTTCGAATTAATCCGAGGCGCATTAAAAATAAATCCGAACTTATAATCCGAATGAATCCGGTCAATCCGAATTAATTACGAATTATTTTAAATTTAAATCCGAATTTAAATCCGAATAATTCCGAATGAATCCGAACCTATCCGAATTTTTCGGAATAATTCGGATTGATTCGGATAAACCGGATTCATTCGGATTACAAGTTCGGATTGAATTTTAATGGGCCTTGGATTAATTTCGGATTGAAAACTTCCTTCGGATTAAACCAGAATGAAACTGTTTGGTTCGGATAGAAATTGCGGAATGATTCGGAAAATTTTTGATTGGTTCAGAATAAATTTCAATCCGAAGCTTTCGCTAGTGAACATACTTTAGTTGATTTGTTTATCATTGAAGTAAAAAATCAAGGAAATTATCGTTTTTTAAGAGAATCTTTTTGAATTGAAAAAATTATTTGAAACAGTAACGATCATCAAAAGAAGCTGATTCTTGAGATGATTTTCGCCAACCACATTTTGCATTCGCATTTTTTCGTAACACTATGGATACAGAGAAGGCATGAATTCTATCACGTGACTTCGATATCTTCATTATCTTCGTTATCAGTTTGATCTTCCGGTCTTTGAGGACTTGGTAAAGGACTTGCGTCACTAAGCTCCATTTTCAGTCTGTCACCATTAGCGTCGCTTAAATCTGGATTAGGATTGTTCTTGTTCGGCAAGGTTTGTTCTCTAGATCCTCCATTTTGCAATAATTCTCGCTCTTTGCTGTTCCTCCACTTCATTCGTCGATTTTGAAACCATATCTTCACCTGAAATTAAAATAAAGACATATGTTAGTATAATAATAAAATTAAAATATTAATAATATTCAGGCAAATTTTAATAACAAAAACGTCTGATCTGATTTGAGTCTTCCCCCGGGTGAAAATTTCGGATAGAAAAAATTTTATCCTTGTGAATCCATTTTATTCCGGAATTTTTATTCAAACCAAACATTTTCATTCTGATCTAATACGAAGACGGATCAAAGATGAATGAATGAATGAATGAATGAATCCAAATGAATTAGATCTAATCCGAAATCGAAACAAGCATGACAATTCGCCTGAATTCGACCTAACTCAACCCTGGCGAAAGTTTCGCATAGAAAAAGTTCCTATACATATGAATTCTTTTCAATCCGAAGTCTGTATCCGAGCGAATCAGTTTCATTCCGAGCGAATCCGTGGAAAAAAGATAAATCAAATCCGAATGAATCCGAGCCAATCCGAAGTCTGTATGAAGATTCCTATCCGAATGAATCCGTGCCAATCCGAAATCAGCCTTAAAATTCCGATCCGAATGAATCCGAGCTAATCCGTATCAGCCGAGCATCACCACAATAAACTAAATAAAAGAAATAGAAAAGGCTTGTGAAATGTTCCAATTATGATGGCAATTTTGAAACTCCAAAGGATTATTATTGGAATTAACAGAAGATTCATTAGGATTCGAAATTTCAATTGAAATGAACAAATAAGTTTATTCGAATGGGCCTCAGACTAATTTAGATTACGATTGGGCTCGGATTTATTTGGATTAAATTTCCTTATTGATTCGGTTTAAAATTTTTATCCGACGAGCTTGGGATTCATTCGGATTGAAACCTCGGATTCATTCGGATTGAAAGTTCATATTGATTCGGATTTATTCGGACTCATTTTGATTAATTCGGATTGACCGGATTCATTCGGATTAAAGGTTCGGATTGATTTTGAATGTGCCTCGGATTAATTCGGATTGAAAACTTCCTTCGGATTAGATCGGAATGAAACAGTTTGGTTCGGATAAAAATTCCGGAATGATTCGGAAAGTTTCGGATAAATCCGGTCAATCCGAATGAGTCCGAACTTAACCGAATTTTTCGGAATCACTCGGATTGATCGGATTAATTCGGATCCATCCGGATTGATTCGGATAGACTAGGTTAATTCGGATCCATTCGGATTGATTCGGACAGACCGGATTAATTCGAATTCATTCTTATTTAAAGTTCTGATTGACCGGATTCATTCGGATTGAAAGTTCGGATAGATTCGTATTGACCGGAATCATTCGGATTGAAAGTTCGGATTATTTCTTATTAATTCAGATTGACCGGATTCATTCGGATTACAAGTTCGAACTGATTCGGATTAGATCGGAATGAAACTGTTTGTTTCGGATACAAATTCCGAAATGATTCGGAAAATTTCGGATTGGTTCGGAATGAATTACAATCCGAAGCTTTCGCTAGGGAAATTTAAAAATAAAATGAAAGCTGCACATTTTTCGAGTTAAGCCTCCTGCTTTTTATATCTCTTATTGAATTGTATTGTTCGCTTCGTCATGATGTGGCGATCATTTCGCGATTGACTAAATCCTTGCAAAGGAAGATAAAATTAACACTCGGGCGTGACGGATGAACGCAAAGAAAACGCAAGCAATTCAACTTTGCCGAAAAGCGCGGAGTAACGCTTTGTTACTTTTGTTAGGCTCCGTTCTGCCAGTGACGGGACAATCAATCAATGCCGTCCCAGTAAACCGAAAACGAAAATAAGGAAGCAGAAGTAAAGCCTGCCTCGCATAAAACGCACAAAACACTCGGAAACAATGTGCCACTTGAAAACTCTATTTCGCTTGATTCCATTTCATTAACCAAGAGCGTCTGCAAAATCAACAATTAATACCTTAATCAGTCTCTCATTTTTTGAAATTTCAGTTAGGTTAGACAACTTTCTTTTGCCGAAAAACCAAAATCCCGAATGTGAAAAAATACCCAAAAAAATATTTCCCGAAAATTCAGGTTCCCGAAGAATGCAAATTTCCGAATAAAAATAATATTGACGAAAATGTTTATTAATGAGATTAAAATATACCGAATATATTTATTAACGAAAGTAGAAAATTACCGAACTTTCAATTTCCTGAAAATATAAAATACCCGAATTTTCAAATACCGGAAAACTCCAATTCTCGAAAGTTTAAATTCCCAAAATTGAAAAAAAAATTTTTTTCTAAATGTTAAAAATTTTCTCTAAATGTTAAAAATTTTCGTACAAAAATTGTATTCAAAATTTCTTGAACATTTTTGGGAATTAAAATTTTCGGAAGTTTGAAATTTTCGAGAATTCAAATTTTCGGGAATTTGAAAATTCGGGTTTTTATATTTTTGGGAAATTGAAATTACGGTAATTTGAAATTTCGGTAATTTTCTACTTTTCTTAATAAATATTTTCGGTATATTTAAATTTCGTTATTTTCAGTAATATTATTTTCATACGAAAATTTTAATTTTCGGGAATTATTTTCTCGGTAATATTTCATTCAGAATTTTGTTTCTTCTACAAAAAGATGATCTCCCGACTACTCACTGAAATTCCAGTAGTCTTTCTACTTTTTGGAAAAGGAGTGAAATTAAATTGTATAGACACCCTAGCGAAAGCTTCGGATTGAAATTCATTCCGAACCAATCCGAAATTTTCCGAATTATTCCTGAATTTGTATCCGAACCAAACAGTTTCATTCCGATCTAATCGGAAGGAAGTATTCAATCCGAATTAATCCGAGGCACATTCAAAATCAATCCGAACCTTTAATCCGAATGAATCCGGTCAATCCGAACTAATCAGAATTAATCCGAACTTTCAATCCGAATGAATCTGGTCAATCCGAATCTATCCGAACTTTCAATCCGAATGAATCCGGTCTATCCGAATCAATCAGAATGGATCCGAATTAATCCAGTCTATCCGAATCAATCCGGATGGATTCGAATTAATCCGATCTATCCGAATCAATCCGAATGATTGCGAAAAATTCGTATAAGGTCGGATTCATTCGGATTGACCGGATTTTTTTCGGATGAAACTCGGATTAATTCTGATTAATTCGTTTTGACCGGATTCGTTCGGATTCATTCGGATTATAAGGTCGAATAGATTTTGAATGGGCCTCGGATTAATTCGGATTGAAATTTCTTCTGAGCCCATCCGAAATTTTTCAAATTATTCCTGAATCTGTATCCGAACCAAACAGTTTCATTCCGATCTAATCCGAAGGAAGTTTTCAATCCGAATTAATCCAATGCACATTCAAAATCAATCCGAACCTTTAATCCGAATGAATCCGAATGAATCTGGTCAATCCGAACTAATCAGTATTAATCCGAACCTTCAATCCGAATGAATCCGGTCAATCCGAATGAATCCAAATTTTTCGGAATCATTTGGATTGATTCGGATAGACAGTATTAATTCGGATTGATTCGGATTGAAAATTATGATTGACCGGATTGACCGGATTCATTCGGTTTGAAAGTTCGGATTGATTCGGATTAAGCGGAATCATTCGGATTAACCGCAATCATTCGGATTGAAATTTCGGATTAATTCTGATTAATTCGGATTGACCGGATTCAGTCGGATTACAAGATCGGATTGATATTGAATGGGCCTCGGATGAATTCGGATTAAAAACTTCCTTCGGATTAGATCGGAATGAAAAATTTTGGTTCGGATACAAGTTTCGGAATGATTTGGAAAATTTCGGATTGGTATTGAATGAATTTCAATTCAAAGCTCTCGCTAGGGTTGGTGAGAAAAGTTTGTACTGCCGCGCCGGGAGCGCATGTGGCCCTCAGCAAAGAGCTGATATATCGCAGGCGTGAATAAAGTTTGACCCGGGTCAGAGTGTCAACTGCATGCGACGAAAATTCAAAAAGGTGTTTGCACAGATCGATTCTCGATAATAGTAAGGGTCAACCATACTCGACACAGTTACAAGTATAAAATTTTGATATCCGAAGCAAAATCTGCCTTATTTTTACAATAAAACGACTTTCAATTCTTTCCCATTCGTAGACCCAATCCGAATGAATCGGAATGAATCCGAAACCAGCACAATCAATCCGAATGAATCCAAACGACTTTCAATACTTTCCAATCCGTAGTCCCAACTCGAATGAATCGGAAACTAATCCGAAGCTGATCCGAATGAATTCGAACAACTTTCAATCATTTCTAATACATATACGTATTCCCAATCCGAATGAATCCGAAATCAATCCAAAGTTACATTTCAAATCTTTTCAATACGTTTCTCCAATCCTAATTAATCCTAAATAATTCCAAACGACTTTCAATCCTTTCCAATCCGAATGAATCCGAAACCTATCGTAATCAATTTGAATGAATCCAAACGACTTTAAATATTTTCCAATCGGTGGCCCCAACTCAAATAAACCGGTAACTAATCCGAAACCAATACGAATGAATCCGAACGTCTCTCAATCATTTCTAATACATATATATACGTGCCCCCAATCCGGATGAATCCGAAATCAATCCGAAGATACATTTCAAATCTTTTCAATACGTGTCCCCAATCCTAATTAATCCTAAATAATTCCAAACGACTTTCAATCCTTTCCCATCCGTGGCTGATTACGAATATGATAGTGAAAATTAGCGACTAGTTTTTTGTACCATGCATTTTTTTGCTATGAGTGATAATTTTCGAGAAAATCAGTGATACATCGATTTTCATTAAAAAACCCCATAAAAGATGGCTTTTCACATTGTAAAGGGAAATCATTGTAAAAGAAAATCATTTTAAAGGGAAATGGTAAATGGAAATGGTAAAGGTAAATCATGGTGAAGGAAAATGGTAAAGGAAATGGTAAATGGAAATGGTAAAGGTAAATCATGGTAAAGGGAAATAATCGTAAGGGAAAATCATTGAAAAGGGAAATCAGAGTAAAGGCAAATTTATGAAAATAAATGTAAAGTGAAATGGTAAAGGGAAATGGTAAAGGGAAATGGTAAATGGAAATGGTAAAGGGAAATAGTAAAGTGAAATGGTAAAGGGAAATCATGGTAAAGGGAAATCATTGTAAGGGAAAATCATTGAAAAGGTAAATCAGAGTAAAGGAAAATTTATGAAAATAAATGTAAAGTGAAATGGTAAAGGGAAATGGTAAAG
>JAUESH010000042.1:99943-111441 GCA_032275165.1 Synergus magnus
TTAACGTATTGGCATGTTTTTTTTTAAATGCATGTATTGATAGGTAGATTAACATAGGCATATGAAGATTTTCATTTCCTAAAACCTAAATTCAGACGAGGTTAACCATAATAACCATAATAATCATAAAAAAAATTTTTTGAATCATAACTGGACAGGATTAACGTATCTGCATGTTTTTTTTTTAAATACGTGTAATGATAGCTGGATTAACATTGGCATATTAAGATTCGCATTTGCGAAATACATCTGAGGATAACCATGAAAAATATGACATTGAAGCTTGATTTTTTACCCGTATTTGATATTTCAATCATTTTTTGAATTGAAAATATTAGAACTGATGAAAAATCTATAAAAATAAACTGTTTACTTCAAATTAAGTCATAAATAAATCATATATTGGCACTCATAAGTAAGTATTATGGTAAATTAAAAAAAAAACGTAAAGTTCCTATATTTTTCAAACTCTGTATCTATGTTGGTGTATTTGAAATATTGATTACAGATATATTCATGAAAATACCTACAAATGTTATTTTAAAGGTAAAAAAAAACTAAAAAAAATGTATTTATACTCGAACACTCGAAGCAAAAATTTTAATTAACATCACTATAGAAGAAAAGCAGAAGGAAAAAGAAATTAAGGAGAAAGAGAAGAGAAAAGAAGGGAAGAGAAAAAGGGACGGGAAAGACAAAAGGGAATTTAAAAGAAAAGGGAATTAACTAATATATGTTAATATATAATATATAACGCAGGGAAGGACCGGAACTCCTTAACGATATTACGATAATTACCAACGACAATAAAAAAGATAAATTAAAAGTTTAATTATTAATAAAATTATATATTAAATAAAATAAATAATTAAAAATATGTCACTAAAAATAAAAAAATGTTTAAATAAAAACAAATGTCGAATACGCTGTAACTAAAAAATGATAAACAAGATTTAATTATTAATTATTAAAATAATAATAATGTTTATTAATTACTTGAGAAAAAAATTTTCATTAGCGTATTCGACAGTTGTCGAATGTTGTAAAATTAATACATATCGACACTGTTGAATACGTTAATGAAAATTTTTTTCTCAAATAATTAATAAACATTATTTTAATAATTAATAATTAAATCTTGTTTATCATTTTTTAGCTACAGCGTATTCGACTTTTTTTTTATTTTAAAGTTTTTTTATTATTGCTTTTCATTATATAAACTTATTATTAAAAGTAGGAATTTAGGGTTTATTTATGTCCGAGGCTAAGATTCACTTATATGTAAGTGAGGCACCCTAGTGACGCAATGACAAAATCATTTTATAAAATGATTTTATTATTGCGTCACTGAATGCCTTGCACCATTGACAGACATTTTAAGCAGTATGAAAATCTATTATTTAGTTAATTCGTGCGTTACATTCGTTGTCATTGGCCCATCAGGGTGAGCGATGGTAGCTCAAGGCACTATTTTTCAATTCCAACCAAAGCTCCACCTTTCCAACTACCACCAATCTATTTCCCTTCCTAAATTTGATTGCAAATTTAATCCATTATTTTCCGTGTATTCGAAATTCCAGGTTTATTTCCGAAAAAGCAATTGACTAAGATTGCTTCAAGAGCGATAATTAGTTTATCAACTCTTCTAGATCTACCAACTCTACCTAGTCCAATTTATAATTTTATCTGACAGAATGAAATATTTAAAAGCATTAAAGTATCTTTATAACGATTTTCCTGTTGTGTTGAAAGAGATTTTATATTATACTCTAGACGTGATAGGTTCTTCACTCCCGGTGAACCATATATTCCACATAATGGTGAGAAAAATTGTTCGCATCGCACCTAGGTAAAATTAATATCTCTCATTTGTTAGCTTGATACTTTTTCAGTTACAGTGTTGAGAATGTGTATAGGGGAGATTGGGATACAAATGCTACGCCCCGAAATGGCACTAAAAGTTGTCACAACATACCTAGGTAGTTGGGAAACATATTGATAGGACGTTATGAATTAGCTGTTTCTGTACTACTATGCAGGTAGAACATGAAATGTGACCCTTTACCCTTAACAAGTCCTAATTTCAATGTGATTTTATAGTTCCAATGGTACAAATAAAACTGCTATAAATCATCAAATATTATACTTAATTCCAATTTCAAATATTTTCATTAATATTAAAGTGTCTGCAGTAGTCTTTAAAATAATACCGAATAGAATTTTGGATTCGAAGAGGTAAAAAGAATGTACAATTGGCATTATGGCGATAATATTCAGAATATTATTAATTTAATAATATTAATATTCAGAATAGTATTAACGCATTCAAGATTTTTTAGGATGCTTTACATCTATAAGTAGTTAAGTATTGTATTTTATGAGAAGGTTGGTCCATTTAAGTCCCATAGCACTGAGGTTGGAAACCTATTGTACTGTACCTTGTTACAAAACCCCGGTGAGACTCAAGCCATCTGCCCACAACACTCTTCAGTTAAAGTATCATTTAAGTCCTTTCAACTGAGTGTCTTTATCACCGGGCGACTTTCGACATCTCCGGGTTGGACCCTATGTATAATTTGTTAAGGTGGGTTCGATAATGGGTTATCGTGTCACTGTATGAACCGTTGTCACAACCAGTGACACCCAGCGGCTGCATCCGACTTTATTAGAAGTACTCGCATTTGCCTGGGCGTTTGGCCAGGGAAGAGGAAAACTGCAGAAAACCTTCTTCCGAGTACAGCCGGTTATAGCCGTTTGTATCCGGCATCAAACCTCCCGCTCCACATTAGCTGACCGTATACGGTCAGCTAAAAATACAACCAGGCGTATATCACAGATGCTCACCTATCCGAGTGCTAACCACGCCGTCGGTTAAGTAGTTAAGTAATTCTTATACGTAATTGCTGTCTAACAATATAAAGAAAAGGAGAGATTTTATTTATACATGATAGTTGACGGTGGGTAAAATAAGAGAGTGTGTTGCACCTTTTAGGTAGATGTGCAGAGGGTTGAGGGGGCGAGATTAAGAAAGAGGGAGCTCGGGAGGGAACAGATTTATATTTGAAATTAGATTAAGCTTCTGCGCTTGAAAGCTATATAAACGCCCCGACTTTGCCGGGTGCGCCCGCGCCGCGTACGTTCCGCACTCCGCAATCCAATGGTGGAGAGACTCAATAAACCAACCGCTCACTCTTTCTTCCAACGTCTCTTTTCCCATACCCTTGGCAAAATCACTACTCTCTAGCCAACCCCTTAAAGGACTCCTTTCCTATCTTCCTCAACCTCTTTCACTCTTTTTTTCATCCCCTTCTTCCTTCGCACCCTCATCGTTTTCGCTGCTCACTCTTTTAGCTGCTCTTCGCGATTTCTATGCACCCACATCATGTATAAATTTTCACTAAACCCAAAATTTCCCTCTTGCAGAAAATCGTAAGAATATTCGCAAACGATCCAACTGTATGTGGAAACTAGATACATTTGCAGAGGTGATACACATTTGAGACTTCAACTGATGAAATTCTGATAAACAAGTTCATTTATGAAGAGAAATTGTTTCGCAATTTTACATAGGCGTTTGCAAGACTCCAGCACCAATTCCGTAACCGTAACCTTGAGGTCCAAAGTTTCGAATGTAACACTCTGAAATTTAATTAAAAATTATAATATATCAAGATATTGGTTTAACTCATTAATTCATTAGACAGTTTACTCACGCTTGCAGTAAATTTCGCCACAGTTCTCTTGATATGTCAGCGATTCTAAGGGTTTGCGACAGCAAAAACAACTGAAACAAATGTTGTGAAAGGGAACTCCTGAGGCAATCTGCAAGATTGTAAAAAATTAATATGAAATTAAATATATTAACCTGTTTTAACTACAGGGTGTTCATAAATATATTTACAAAAAGATGTAGCTGTGATCACTAATGTCATACCCTGCTGGAAGTAAAGAGTAAGAGATAGAAATCCTATCTCTTCCTATCTCTCGCCTAATCCCCGTCTATCTCTTTCTATCTCCATATCAATCCACATCCACGTCTATCTCTTTGAATCTCTTCTTTTCTATCCCTTTCTATTTCTTTCCTATCCAAGCCTATCTTTTTCAATTTCCACTTCTCTATCCCTTTCTATCTCCTTATCAATCACCGTTCGCTTCTATATCTTTCAATTCCCCCTTCTCTATGTCTTTCTATCTCCTTGTCAATCAAAATCGCTCATATCTCGTTCAATCCCCACTTCTCTATCCTTATTTTCTATTCCTTCCTATTTCTCGTCTATTCTCGTCTACACCTTTCTATCTCCCTGTCAATTTCGATTTGCACCTATCTTTTACAATCCCACGGTCGTACATACAGGTCCAGAGACTCTAGTGGTGGGGGTTGATTCGCTTTTTAAAGCTTTTCGTAGTTCTTAAACTCGCCACCTAATGGAGCGCTGTGATCTAGAAGTTTACATACTGTGTAAATTTAAATTTAAATTTCGCGCTACTTTAAGATCACAGCGCCCACATACGGTGGCTGCTTTCTGAACTACGAAAAGCTTCAAAAAGCGAATCATCTTTACTACATCCCCTCCACTGGAGTTTATGGACCTGTATGTACGACCGTGTACAATCCTCACTTCTCTATTCCTTCCTATCTCTCACCTATCCCTTTGTCAATCTCAATTCACTCCCATCACATTCAACCCCCACTTCTCTATTCCTTCCTATCTCTCGCCTATCCCCTTCTATCTCCTTGTCAATCTCAATTTACTTCCATCCCATTCAATCCCCACTTCTCTTTTCCTTCCTATCTCTCACCTATTCTCGTCTATACCTTTCTATTTTCTCATCAATCAAAATTCGCTTTTAATCTTTATCTTTAATCTCTTATTCTCTATCCCTTTCTATCTTTCGCATATCCCCATCTGTCTTTCTGTTTCCTGTAGTGAAAGGACATCGGAACAAAAAGATCGATATCACGAATATCGATATATCGTAGTGGAGTAATTTTCGTGGAAACGATGTTCCCCCACTCTCGAGCTTGACACGTGCATCAGAGAAAGAAACAATACTCGGACTGTCTCGGACGCCGAGCCGTCGCGGTCGTGGTGGGGGAAGAGCTCGACCGAGAATTAAAGGGAGCGGTAAGGTAAAAAGAGGCAAGGTAAGTAGAGGCAACTGTACAATGAGTTTTGCCTTATGAAAAATTAACCAATCACAAAACGTAAGTAGCTCTTAAGGCTGGACTGCATAAAAAGTTAGGTTAACTGTCACTTTAACCCCAAAATTGTAATATATTCTTTAAAACAATATTAAGTATCTTTCGGGAAATGCACAAAAGTTCTTAAAGATTAAAAAAGAAATAATTTGTTTGAAACTGAAAGACACAAAGTAATGAAATTTGTACAACAAAAAAATGAGCAATATTGATATCGAGAGAAAAATATCGATATGCAAAATCAGTATATCGGTTGTACGATATCGTCTGTAATATCGATATATCGTAAAGAAAATATCGATATTCCCGATATTTCGATATCGATGTCCCTTCACTAGTTTTCTGGTCAATCTCAATTCGCTCCTATCTCTTACAATCCCCACTTCTCTATTCCTTTCTATCTCTCGCCTATCCCTTTCTATCTTCTTGTCAATCTCAATTCACTTCCACCACATTCCACTCACTTCCACATTCAACCCCCACTTCTCTATTACTTTCTATCCCTCACCTATTCTCGTATATACCTTTTTATCATCTTATCAATAAAAATTCGATTTTAATCTTTATCAATCTATTATTCTCTATCCCTTTCTATCTTTCGCCTATCCCCATCTATCTCTTTCTGCCTCTTTGTCAATAGAAATTCACACCTATCTGTTTCAATTCCTTGATTTCTATCCCACCCTAGTTCTAAATCTATTTTTTTCAATACCTTCTACTCTGCCTCAGCTTAACTCTTTTCTATTCAAATCCATCCTTGTCTATCTCATTTCGATTCAATTATTTTGTTCAAAAAAAGTGGTTATTTGCAATTAATTGAGGGGGTATGGGAGGCTTGACCTTTGCCATATTGAAACCATATTGGCGCAAGGAAACGTAAAGTAAATAAAAGTATAAGCAGACAAGGAATAGGATAAGATTGAGAAAAGAGGAGATTGAAATAGATAAGCTAGTGATTATACTGACAAAGAGATTGAAAGAGATAGAAATGAATAGACGAGAGATAGAATGAGATGCTGGATTAAAAATGAGGAGATTAGAAGAGATAGGTTAGAATTATAACGACTGACAGAGATTTAAAAAGACAGGTGGATAGACGAGAAATAAATGAGGAAATTACGAAGATATATGTTATAGATATTAAAAAGAGATTGAAGAAGATAGAGTTTGATAAACAAGAGATAGACTGGGACAGAACTCTTTCGGATGAGCGATATTGGTTTTTACCGAATAACCGCTAAGTCTTTCGTTAGCTCAGTGGATTAAGAGTTGGACAGCGAACTCGATGCGCGTAGGTTCGCGTCCCTATAGATGCGGATTTTTCAGGGATAAAGGGAAAAAGTCTATAGGGATAGAAGGAGATTTAGGGGTAGAAAGGAACTAAAATTTTTCTGCGTAGACATAGACTAAGAGATAGAAAGAGATAGATGTGGGAGGATTACGTGCTTAGTAAGAAAGCCCTTCTAAGCAGCATCAAGGCGGCCAAGAAGAAAAGTTGGAACACCGTTCATGATGAAGTGAACAGAGGTGTCTGGGGAAAAGACTATGAGATGGTAAGGAAGCGAGCGATAGGCCACCCCCCCAAGGCACAAATAACCATGCAGATGGTTGAAGTTGTTGCGAAACATCTTTTTCCAATACACGAACCAGTTGACTTCACCCGAGCTAGTGAAGTAGCCCAGCAGCAGGACCAGGGTGCATACCATCGGAGGTGATAAAACAATTGGCACTCTCCAAACCGGAGTATGTTTTTAAAACATACATCCAATTGTCCGCTAGAGGAGAATTCCTGATGAGCTGGAAGAGATCAAGGCTGGCACTGCTGAAGAAAGGAAACAAACCCATGGATAACCCCAGTTCCTACAGACCAATATGTCTCCTAGACGTTGAAGGAAAGCTCTACGAACAGCTTATACTTATCAGACTGAAAGAGGAACTAGCACGGACTGGAGATCTAGCGGATAACCAGTTCGGGTTTCGAGAGGGCCGACAAACAGTCAATGTCATCAAAGAAGGTGGTGGCCAGCGCAGAGCAAGCAGCGGCGTTCTCAAAACAATGCCGACGCCTTTGTGTGGTCAATACCATCGACGTGAGGAATGCTTTTAGCACGGTTTCATGGCCGAATATCCTCGACGATCTCAGGAAAAGGGATATAGACGAGAGCTTAATTAGCCTGATAGTCTCGTATTTCTCAGAATGAGAGATATTATTGGAGGCGGAAGGTATCTGCAAAGTTAGGGAAGTAAACAGCGGTGTCCCGCAAGGATCAGTGCTGGGCCCGACGCTATTGAATGTTCAGTATGATGACCTGCTGAAACTAGAAATGCCTGGTGGAGTAAAACTGGTCGGCTTCGCAGATGATATGGCGATAGTAGTTCCGGGTACAAAGCATGGACTTAAGCTTGAGCAGGGCTCTAAAATACCTGGGTGAATGGTTTGACACCAAGGGCACGTACGAAGAGCACTTCGACGGAATTGTGGAAAAAGGTGAGAAAACCATGACAGCGCTAACAGGTCTCACGCCCAATATCGTGGGCCAAGAGCATCCAAAAGGCGTGTACTCGTAAGCGTGGTACACTCTCAGCTATTGCATTGCAGCTCCAGCCTGACACAAAGCGGTCAAGAAAAAGCACCTACGAAAAAAACTGGAGGGAGTCCAAGGGATCGCTGGTACCCACAGACGATGGAGATGGCGCCTAGTCCCTACCATACAAGCATGGATAGAGCGTGGTCATGGAGAAACCGATTACTTCATGATACAGGCGCTATCCGGACATGGTTGTTTCAGAGAGTATCTGTTCAAGGGTCGAAGATCAAATACGGACAGATTTCCTTACTGCACGGAAGTAGACGATGCCGAACACACTCTGCTCGTATGCCCGAATTGGGAAGAAACAATGGACAAATTTAAAAGAGAAACGGGTGATATCTTCACGGATAAAAACATGATGAAGACCTTGCTGGATTCTAAAAAGGGATGGTCGGCGGCATATAGCGTGATCCGAAACATCATAGAAACTAAGGAAAGAGAAGGCAGAGAATTGTGCTGATGAGAGCACAGAGGCAGCACTAACACTGAAGTAATGCTAACGCGGTTTCGGTGTGCGAAGCTTGATTTAGCGTACGCAATATCGAGGTTTGCGCACGGCGTGTCAAGAAATATATTTATGGACGCTCTGTACAATTCAAGTTAAGACTAATTGTATGAAAATAATGACTTTGTCATCAAAATATTTCAAACCTGCATCTCAGCGTGGTAAACTTTTCTCCCACATCTCTGACAATCCATTCCTCCACCAAAGCATTCGCAACCAGAAGGCAGTTTCAGGTTATCAAAATTATCATTTTCTTGCTCATCTTTCTGAGAACAACATCCATCGCCAGTATTACGTCCTCCAGGACTTTTGGACCTGAAAAAAAACACGAATTCATCCTTAGTTCACCCATAAGACCTCCACCCTCTTACCGATAGCCACTTCTTCCAGAATTTCCTGAAATTCTCATTATTTGAGACATCTTGCAACAAGGTGGTTGTCGTGCGTTGGATCTTGGTGATAAACACGGAGATCCTCCTGAAATTTTAGAGGATTGATAGGGCGGGTTGGTACAAGATCTTGAAGGCAAACATTGTTGACCGGGTTTGCCACATCCTCCTCGACAACCACTTCCACAACATCCACCACCTCCACATTTATTATTATTGCCTTTACAAGGCGGACGACACCTTGGCATCTTGTTGCATAAAGGACGAGACCCGACTGGAGAACAACATCCTTTTCTTTCAGAACAGGGTGGGGAATAAGCGTCAGCAGAGCAAGGTGTTTTAAATGAATTACAAGTATCTGGTTCCCGTGGGGGACATCTTTCGTATAAGTTTGTATGCGTCTGATTTGCATGTGGTCTTTGGTTCTCTTCTGATCTAAGGCAGCAAACTCCAAATTTTGTAGGTCTCTGCCTATCTTGATTTGCGCTGTGTCCGTAGGATTCGTGGTTATTTTCAGATCTGCCGCAACAACCACCAGATTTAGGAGACTGTTTCTTTATTGAGCGCGAACTGCATCCACATGAACCTGAGCCTATTGGTAAAAGCGAGATGGGTCTTGGATGGTATACCATGTGAATAGGGAACCTTGTGGAAAGGACATCCCAGTGGACAAAAAGACATTGTCATCTTGAGGATATCGTAAAGACATCCCTAAGACCTCCATGTTAGTCCAAATGATGTCCCAAAGATGTCTTATGTTTTAAAGACATGTTTTGGACACGAGACGTTTTTAGAACATCAATTGGACTGACATGGACGTCCTCAGGATGTCTTTAGGACGTCCTTAGGATGACATTGTCTTTTTTCCCACTGGGATAAAAAGAAATAAAAAAGAAATAAAAAAAATATTTAAAAAAATAAAATATAAAAGCCCTCTCCAAAATAATTCGTAAATAATAATTATCATGTCATATCTTTCCGTAAGTTTCTATGCAAAAACTTAAATCCCCATCCAGAAACCCATAATTTTTCCATTTTTCATTTCATCTATTTTTTTCTCAATGTAAGTACCACTACTACTGCCGCATCCACTTCTTCTGCCTCCATCCAATTCTCCTTCGTGATCATAGTCTCCATCTACGTCCCCTTCATAACGACTTTTGCCCCCACAGCAACTACCGCCTCCTCCACCCCCACAACCACCACGCATTCTGCCATTGCAATAATCCTCGTGAATGGTTTCCAGCGATGTACAAGTTCTATTGAAGAGCTCGATTCTATCGTTTTCTTCTGCTTCTTCATTGCAATCACAGAAGTTGCTATCTTCAATGTCCAGATTGTAATAACTTCTATGGTCCTCTTTCAGTATATCATTCTTGGCGACATTTCGCATTGTCAGATGACCCTCTTGGTCATCGTCAGTGGTATTCTCAGCTTTATTCTTGCAGAAGGAAACTCTTCTAGGAGGAGGTGTATAATGAGGGGGTAAGGGTGGGTAAGCTAAATATTCTCTGTTTGAGTGATTAATTTTGCTCTGGGATTTAAGATTCGTTGCGGAATAATTTTCTTGTTCGTGGTATTGGTGAGTCAAAGAAAGCGAGATTTTTGAGAAAGATCCGGGACTGGAAACACCTAAGTTACAACTACTTTCATTTACATTGACAGACTTTTCAAAACTATTCTAATTTTTCATTTTCTCTTTACA
The DNA here is from genome assembly GCA_032275165.1 of Synergus magnus. Lineage (NCBI taxonomy): Eukaryota > Metazoa > Arthropoda > Insecta > Hymenoptera > Cynipidae > Synergus > Synergus magnus. The sequence continues at coordinate 110,334 of JAUESH010000042.1, forward strand.
CAGTTTTCATAAATAAAAATAATAATTGTAATAACAAAAATAAATTTCATTCGCACCTTAATGCTGGCTGAGGAGGTTTCTTATTCGGACTTGGTTCATCAGCTTTGTTTATTTTGTACTGTAAAAACTGATTCTGTTTTTGATCAACTTTCTCTTGAATTGGATATTGATTTGAAATACGGCGAGGACTTCCTGGTCTTCTTAGACGTGCTTGTGAATTATTACAGTTTATGTTGTTAAATCTGCGGCACACTTCCGGTATTCCAGTTGATGGAGTGCTCGAAGGACGTGCCAGTTGACTTTTGTTGCAAGACTGACAACCAAAGGTACTGCAGAAGAATATACACTACCGGTCAGAATTGTGAGTTCACCTATTTTTCGATGATCGTTTAAGTTATCTTAAGTAGAATTTTAATAGCTTTTAATTTACTTTAAAAAACTGCAATTTTCGATGTAATTAAATTTAAGAAAACTTAAACGATCACCGAAAAATAGGTGATTCCACAGTTCTGACCGGTAGTGCAGATTGTCATTTTCGTTCCACAATCCTGCTGGAAGTAAAAAGATAGAAAGAGATAGATATGAGAGGATAGAAAGAGATAGAACATTTCTATTCCTGGGAAATACACGATCTGCATTCCCAAAACGCTTTCTCTTTCTATCTCTCACCTATCCGCCGTACTTGAACATTTCTATCTCTTTCTATACCTGTGTTCAGTAATATCTATATCTTCCTATCTCTCAATCTATAACACATAATTTGGAATATCTATCTCTTCCTATCCCTCAGTCTATCCCTATTTCTGGTAATAACTATCTCTTTCTATTTCTTAGTCTATCTCTATGCAAAAATATTTTATTCCTTTCTATCCCTAAGGCTATCTCTCCCTTATTAACTTATTAATTTTCATACTTTAAACATGCATAATCATTTTATAACTACAATATTTTGTAAATACGTATTATTCTAATCATACCACTGACGTATATAACACTGAAAAATCCGCATCTATAGGGACGAGAACCCGCGTGCATCGAGTTCGCTGTCCAACGCTTAGTCCACTGAGCTAACGAAGGACTTAGGAATTATGCGGTAAAAAAACAATAT
>JAUESH010000042.1:124847-141794 GCA_032275165.1 Synergus magnus
TTTTTCAAATTTCGAATTTCACTTTTGATACCTGACGTCACAGCGTGGACAATACTTTTACTCGTTCTCGAGCGCCTATCGCCTTCTTGTCCGGAACTCCTCAATTATCAATGCAGAGAAAATCGTATGAGTGAAAGAGATATACATATTTATTCTCTCTTTCATATACACTGATATTTTATAATAAAATTCATTTAATTAATTTATAACTTCGTTGAACATTACATTTCCATTAGATCTAATGGAAACCAGGGTTGAGTCGACAGGTTTACAATTGAAAACGAGAGAAGGCTTCGTTGAAAATTACTGGACATTTGAAAATCGAAAATTCTCATATATTCTCTGGAAGGAGAATATTATCGGTAATATTCAAAATTCAAAAAATCAATTCAAAATTATTAATTTGAATTTGGTGGATTGTTTTGATGGCAAAGAAAATTTCTTCTTTATTATCGATCGAAAGTGTTTAGTTTAGGGAATATTTTAGTTCCACCGTAAATTCGATTAAAAGATGGCGCTACGAAAGCGGAAGTACTACGGGGTTGACAAAAGTTGGCGGAAATTGAAGCAGCGAACGATACGGCAGCCATTACACGATACCTGGTGAAAACGTGAGGTCGCGAGAGCGTCATTCGTCATCGGGTAAAGAAATTCAGTATTCATCGTTTTGCAATTTTCCTCCATCACTCGTGGACGACGTATTCATTGAGGGCACATCCTTTTCATATTGTAAGTTTACTGAGTTGGATAAAATACGGGACGCTCCATGGGCGATATTTACAAAAGCCCTAGCTATTTTGCTGGCGTGGCGTTTTCTCTGTGACGCAACAGAGATTTTCTAATCTAATTAAAATTCGACTGAGTTTTCATTGTGATCGTGATTTTTAAATCTTTAGCTCGTGTTTTTTTAAGAGAGTTGTTTTGGCGAATGAAAAAAAGGGAGTTTTAGTGAAGAGGGAATAATAGACGACAATGTTCGAGACCTTGACGTTTTGCGTCGAATCGACTGCATTGAGTTTTTTTTTCATGATTTTTCGAGTTTGAGTCATCAAGTGTTATTAACGCTTTCTCGGTAATTAAATGGTGTTTTATAGGTTTATATATATTTTGTTTTTGTTTACTTACTACAATTTTTTTTGTAAGCCATGTTTCATATTTATTGTATGCAACGGGAGTGATGAGTGAATTAGAAATAATTCGCATTCTGAACTACCAAAATAGCACCACAGATATTTTTTTAGAGCAAAACTTTAATTTTCCCTCTGGTAGTTACAATTTTCTTTAAAAAAAAAAATAGTTTTTAATTGTATTTCCGTGTGAAGCATACAGATTAAATTTTTTAAATTAATTATGATTATTTTACACGCTATCTATCTATATAATTTGATAAGAATGTATATTTGATTTATGTCGATGTTAGACATCATTAACTTTGATAAATTCTCCAGAAATATAATTTTGATTATAATTAAAAAGAAAAAACTTATAAATAGATACAATAAAAAAAAAAAAAGTTAATCAACTTTAAATCTCAATTTTGATTTTTCTGCAGGCTAAATTAAAAATTAAATCTCATTTCCATGGACTTAACTAAATCTGACACAATGTTTATAAAAATAAGTCTTCTGCAAATTAATTTCTGTTTTCTTATACTAATATCGCCAAGATACAAAAAATAGGAGAAACTTGATTATTAAACAACATGACTTTTAAATGCAGGTTTTTTAAAACATAATATCTACTAAATTAAATATGCTGGTATATCTTATGATAATTAAAAACATTAACAGGTTTACAATATTTACAAATGAATCAGCCTTAACGTTTCAGATTCATTTTTAAACGTTATTTAATCTTTCGATGAATATTTTAACACAATGCTACGTTTTCGACATTTCAATTTGAAATGTTTGTAATTAATACTTAATACAGTATTAGACTGTCTAATATTTTAGTATATATAATAAGTCAGTCCTGTTGAATGAAGTTTCATTTTAATATAGAAGAATGCATTTGCGTCGAGAAGGTATCATAGAATTCCATGAATTGGAAATTTTTTCTGAGTCTAAATCTGCAATGAAAGTCAATCCCTCTCCTTAGCACTTTCCTGTTCCTGGATTCGATAAAGGGGATAATCAAGAGTAAAGTTTCGCTGCTATCTGCCCGGATCTGGATTCTGAAATACCTGGGATACTTAATTAATTAATTCCCTGATCCCATTGTGTCCATCAAAAACTGAGTCCCGAGGACCTACGGTTGACCTGATGACCTGACCAATGGAAATTGCCCTTTCAGAGAAATACTGAACAATACAATTCAGAAGTTAAGGTTATAAATGCGACTTGAAAAGCGTTTCTGCCAGTCCAAAACTTTACAGTTCTTCAGTAAAGACGACACTTCTGCGGGCTCTACATTTTTCAACCCGAGTTTTCTTTAATTACATCCACCGCGGTTCTTCTAAAGAAGTTTTGTCTGGAGCAGTCTAGGTAAGTATGACTGTCAAGTCAGAACGAGTCCAGAATAATTATTCTGGAAAAGGAAGAGATTTATGTGAAAATTATATAGGATTATTCATAATGTTAGCCAAGAAATGAAAGAAGCGTGGAGGATAGTTTTTCAACTTTCAAATCAATGGAAGGAGATATCAATATCCTATATAAGAAATCTCTATTCGATTATTTTCTCGAATGGTATAATACTATAATACACACTGAATTACGATACATAATTCAATATTTAGTTCTCATGACTTGGAAATCCTTGACTCAAAATAGGTGTTTATATTTACATACTACAATCTCTGGTAGTTAAATTAAGATAGAAACAAAAAGTGATAACGTCGGATTTTAACCAATCTCGCTTGCACAAAACATTTTAAAATAATTATTTCTAAAAAGGGCATTTTAAAATATTTTTAGGCATAGTTATTTTCCCATGAACTATATTTATCAAATTCTCAGGATATCTAATTAATTAAAACTGCATTTCCAAATCAAAAACTCAATTAAATTTTTATTTTATAGGTAGTTGTTTACAATTTTCTGTATATTACTTTATATTGACTCCTTAATAAACACATAATTAGTTTACGGAGTTAAAAATTGATTGAAATTAATTATATATGTTAAAATTAAAATTAAAAATTGAAATTTATCATTCTTGGTTTTAATGAGCAACTTATTAAAGAATCAACATAAAAGTTTGTTACACTATTACTATTAAAGTTTGTTACACTATTGGAAAATTAAATCTCCGTTTTTTTTTAATTCATAAGTAATTTAGACATTAAATATCATTTAAGATTTTTTATAGTATTAATGTAACAGTTTAAAGACAAAAACTTTTCAAGCTTAAGGAAAATCTTAATTTATGAAAATAACTCAACGGGAATTTAATAAAGAACAGAATTTTAGTATCTAGTGTGAAATAAAGTTCACATTTTTACTTTTTAAAAAATGTTATAACGTTCTTGTCAGATTATAGTCTAGAATTTAATTGATATTTTTCGAAAATAGGGTAGGTTTTTTTTATATATATAATAAATTTAAGAATCTGAATGAACATTTTTGTTATATCAGTCACTCTTATTGATAGAAAATGTATTGGTAAAGGTTTATAGAAAACAGGTTTGATTGTATAAAACTTCAAGTAAAACACAAACCACAAGATTAGTTTTTAAATAAAAACAATAATTTAGAATTCTGATATTCGCACGAAACCATAAATGATCATTTCTCACTTTTCTCAATGGGTTTAAATGAATCAGGAAGCATCAACAATCGTCTTCTAATCGAAATTCGTTCATCAGCCATTCAAACGTTCATTGGATAAATAACATTTTCGATATTTAAATCAGGGTGGTGAGTTGATCGGGAACCGAGGAATTTAATTAAAAACCGGGGTTTACTTCTGATCGCAGTAAAATTTAAGGGGCCGTACTTAAATTACGTAACGCATTTTAGGCCCTCTTTAAGACCCCCCCCCCTTTATCAAACCGTAACGAAATATTTTTACCCTCTCCCTTACTGTAAGTAATTTTTGGTTTCGAAAAATAATAAGATATGGGTCTTAAAATTAATGGAAATTTTTAGTATTTGAATATAATATGCTTTGCAGGTAAATACTTCTACATATGAATATTCATAAATATATAATCAATATTTAATTTGCGGATTTCCAAAAATTACGTACATGGATGAAATAACCCCCCCCATAACAAATCGTAACGCAATCTCTCGACCCATCCCCCCTTTTTTGAGCTGTTATGTAATTTAAGTACAGTCTCTAAGTTTTATTTTTTTAATAATTATCTATACTATATAACAGAAAGTATTTTTATTTTTTCCATTATATAAACATTTTTTTTTTGCAATTTTTTGTTGACCAGGAAAATTGAAAAATTTGACCGAGAATTTGAAATCGTCCGTCAAATCACCACCCTGTAAATTCTTTAAACTGTGTAAGAGGAAGAAAATAAGTCATTGGTCAATTACTAATGCCATGACTTTGTTACATTTAATTATAATATAATTAAAATACAATTCTAATAAAGTGAAACCGATTCCATTTCATGGAATTCAACTAAATGACGACTTCTTTCGAATTTAATCTATTCTGCATTCTTGAAGTGAACTTCAAACATTCACAGGACGTCTTTTGTACTTTAGACAACAATCTCTAATTCACATTTTCAAAACTTCGATATAAGCTATATAAGAATTATATACCTTTTGATCATATTATGTTGAAATACGTATTAATAAGTGACATCTAAAATTTGAATTTCGATTCTATATATGTACTTGCTTATTATTACTAAGAGGGGTTTTGAGATACAGCATGGCAACAATGATGTATGTTACAGGACCTTAGAGAGATTGGTGTGTATTAAGTGCAAAGAGCAAAAACGCCGTCTACGATGGAGTTTCTAACAATGATGCAGTGAAATACTGCTTCTTTTCCGCTTCTTCATTTTATCATTCCTCACTGATGGGCCATTTGCTGCCTGCTCTTCTTTATTCTCGTCGACTTCTTAGCTTGCATCGTACCTTTTAGCTGAGCTAACAAATTGAAGAAGGAAGAAGTTTCTGTGAAGGTAATACAATAATAGTAACGTAATAAAATTAGTTTATAATTTGGGAAAACAAGTGTTGTGATTTTCTGTTGGGTTTACAAATTACTTTTGGATTTTTTTATCTCTTACTCTTTTCCCGAGTCTGCTCTGAGTTTTTGGAGAAATGTCTATCCAATAATCATGGCTTTCTAGATTTTCGTAGGTAAGCCCTCCTTGAATTTATAATACGGAACTTCAAGGACGAATCACCGTTTTTTGAATAAATAAAAATCCCTGAAGTATTAATTATGATGCTTATTATGATCAAAGAAAATTCATCGTCGTGTTCCAGAGGCTAGAATTTTTCCCAACATCTTATTTTAGGGAAGAGACTGCATTTCCTTCGCAACTTGAGACACTTCGTCTCAAGTTTTAGAGGAATAACAAATGGAACTAGCTGTGAAGTTGTATCAACTTTTGTGCTCATTCAATGAGCACTTTGCTTCCTGGAAGCAAATATGATTTGCTTCCTCGTAGAGGAGGCATTAATTGGTTAATCAAAAGTATTAATATTAGATCATCTGATTCGTGTCAACACAAGAAATTTTTATTTTCTTTACATCAGCTTTAAAATGTGATAATTTAGAAAGTTACAGTTGAAAAATCATTTTTTTTAAATTATAAATAACCATAACTTTTTTAATTTTCAATTAAATGCAGTATTCATATTGGTCAATCGATTCCTCTCAACGCAAGGAACCTTTATTTTCCTTACATTAGTTTTCAATTTTGATTATTTAAAAAGTTATAGTTGAAAAATAAAATTTTCAAAATTAGAAATAACCATAACTTCCTTACTTTTCAATTAAATGCATTAATCATATAGGCCAATCGATTCGTCTCGACGCAAGGAACCTTTATTTTCCTTACATCAGCTTTAAATTTTAATTATTTGAAAAGTTATAGTTGAAAAATTAGAAATAACCATAACTTCCTTACTTTTCAATTAAATGCATTAATCATATAGGTCAATTGATTTGTCTCGACGCAAGGAACCTTTATTTTCTTTACATCAACTTTGAATTTTGATTAATTAAGAAGTTATAGTCGAAAAATAAATTTTACAAAAATTTAAAGTACATAAAACTTGTAAAATTAAATATTTTGTTAAACCCTTGTGATAGAGTCAAGGTTTTATAGGGTGGAATAAGTGTGCAAAATTTAATCAATTTCTATATACGCGTTCTTGAGATATGGTAGAAATAAAAAAGCGTGACACACACACTTATACACATACATCCGGACAATTTTTCAGGACATCATAGTAGATATATTCCACTTAAAATTTATTTTAAAAAAACTGTTTTTGGAAAATGGATTTTGTCACCGCTACAAAGCTTCCTCTATGAGGAAGCAAACTTGTTTGAGACGAGAACTTTATTTTTCATCTATATAATTTGGACACCTGGTTTTTCAAGCTACGCCCTCTTCCCTCACTGTTTAATCCAAATTAATTTTATAGATTTTGTTTTTCATTTCTTAAGGAAATTTTAGCTTTGAACTTTACGAAGGTTTTTTTTTTTTAATGTAAACAGAGTTGAATGAAAGAAACTTTCAGTGACTTTATGCACAAATTTTTCATTTATAGTTGGTTCTGCAAAAATGAAGCTCATCTTAATATATACATCGTATATCGTGGAGTTCACCCTCACATCTGAGAATTAAAAGATATTTCTATCATTGTCATTAAAGCTAATTTATTCCTGTATGATGATCAGGAATATATTTTTTTATTCACTGGATATTCTCTCTTGAATTGGAAGCTCTTAATGAGAATTCTAAAATTAAATGTTTTTGAATAGTGAAAGAACCTAGGAAGGAAGATTGCCTGGAATTTTTCTTGCAGGTTCTACTTATAAGAGTTAAAACTTTCAGAAATATATTGTAACGGGTCCAAAGTAAAATAACAAAAGCACAATTATAAATGTAATTATTTATTAATCAGAACGAGATTTAATTTAGATGTTCCGCTAATTACATATAAAGTAGAACTGATCGGTGGGACCGATCGCATTAGTAATTGGCTTCGCACATTTCATGAGATACGGAGGGGATAAAAGCTTCATCAGCATATAAATATTAGCCTATAGTTACAAATACTGTTACAATATTAATAATTATGAAATGCGGAAAATCACTGGACACTGATTGAAAGACACATTTTCGTTTATCTATACTTTAATATAAACGAGCGGTTTTAGTTTTTCGGTCCTGGCATTTTTCTAGAGAGATATTTAATTTCGATGAGAAAAAATTGGATACATGGTTTGTATTTGATCTACAAGTTCCATTGGATGAACATTGATAACAGCTCACCATTTGAAAATTCGATAGTCTCTTTTATATTAGCTGGATGAATTTGCAACGTGAACTTCCTCCCCTTTTTTTGAAAAAAGGCTTATGTTAAAAAACTGGATTGATTGTTACAAATGCTGTAACCACTTTAATTATCTGGTTAGACTGAGTTTCTACGATTGCTTTCCTTGAGTTTAGAAAAAAATTGTTTTTCCTCACATAATTCCTGATTTTGATTGAAATTCATGATTTGAGACTTTTTGGATATTTTCAATCTGAAGCAGTGAAATTCAGAGTTTTTATACTTATATTTTTATTAGATAGAATATCTAATATTTCAGCTTTAAGAAAATATTGTCATCTAAGACTGAATGGAGGTGCAGAAATTGGAGTTCAAATGAATCTTCTTGTGGTTTGAACTTTCCTCGGGCTGAGAATAAGTCAAATCAACTGAACTTCGTTCATTTGACTTTGGGGCATTGATTTTGATTCTGAATTCAGTTTTTTATCGATTATATGGCTTAGTAATAGTTTAAAGTTGTCTCGTTATTTTTTTATTTTTTGGAGAAATCCTTTCTTTCGTCTGTTAAAATCTTATTGTCACTGAAAATAAACAATCAGGATGTTTAGTGAAATCTTGACTTTTAAGATGAATTGACAAACGATTCTACATAAATTTTATGTTAAGAAAAACTCCGTTATACTTCCTGAAAAGAAGGTACTTTTATAAGGTAAAAGAAGTAAATTTGTTGTAAAAACTTGTAAGATTAGGTAGGTAAGTACCTAAGTTCGTAAACATTGATTAAAATAATTTAAGAAAGGACATAAACATATCAACTATTTGACAAATTCTCAGAATATAGACTCCACCTATAAAAGCTTGATCACTGCTATAGAAAAAAGATCGAAGCTTGTGAGCAGTTTCGGGCAGCACTTTCAACTTCTTATTTCCGGCTGAAGTCTGTTACAGAGGAATGTTTTATATCAACCCAACAGCCACGTCTGCAAAATATTTATGGAGTGATCAACTCTGCGATTCAAATAAGAGTGGACAATCATGGACAAAAAAGTCTTTACTTTTTTCATGTGATTTACGCTTCGTTATTTCAGTTGTCATTTTGGTCAAGTAGAAAAATACTAAAGAGGACTTTATAAAAATTGCCCAATTTTAACTCAATTCTTATATTTTCGGTATGCAAAAATTGCAATAGTCAACAATTTCCCGCCGATCATATTTATTTTTTAAACTAGAATATCGAAATTTATAGATAGATATTTTAACAATTCGTTAGATGTCAAAAATAAATTTATTTCTTTGTTTTTAATTGAATTTTATTGATTGATTTCGTAAAATTATTTAAATCAATATTTTGGAACTATACATGATAATATCAATTTTATTAAGAAATTTCGTTTTGAACAAAGATATATATTTTTTAAAAGTTTCTAGTTTTAGATACCAGATTACTATACAATAGGGTGGCCCAAAAATGCATAGCAAAAATTTTTTTGATACTAGAGAGCAATGATCCCCTGCATTTGATTCGAAATCTGAAAAAATAAATTTCCTATTTTTTTTTATTTTTTATTTTGTTTCTCACGTAAAATGCATGGGGAAAAATTACTGGAGTTTTTGGAATAATTTTTCAGGGTTTGAGAAAATGTTACGGGAAAATATACCGGCTTGTTGAGAACTATCCAAGAAAGAATTTTATGTATCAGACATATGGCTTTGACTCCCCTAACACACCTCCACGGGACCTTGAAAATTACTTTTAAATCAAAAAATGTTAATTCTTCTTCGACCCTTTTGAGCACTTTATTCTTGGTTTTTTTTACCAAAAGTTATAACTATTGGTCTAGTGAAATATTTATTAGCATTGGTTTATTAATTTTCAATTATTTATACAAATTTCCTTTGTTTAAATAATGTCTTTTTCGAAAATCCTTTTTTTATTAAAAATTATTACTGTTGGTCTAGTGGAATATTTATTAACAGTGCTTAATTAGTTTTAAATTATTTAAACAAATTCAATTTTTAAAATAATTTCTTTTTTAAATTCATTTTTTGTTAAAAATTATTACTATAGGCCTAGTGAAATATTTATCAATTTGGTTAATTAATTTTCAATAATTTGAACAAATTCCATTTATTTAAACAATTTTTTCACAAAATTTGTAAATTTCTCTTTTCTGCTATTATAATATTACAACTTCTGATTGTTGAAAATAATAATTTTTTATATATATATATCTGAATTGTTTCAAAAATTACTTATTTTCTTAACAGGAACATATGATATTTGAAAACTTTTTGGAGCATATTTTTAAAATGTTTCTCCTAAGAGATATTTTTGACATTTTCGAGTATACCTGGGGGTTTATATTTAACAGAAATCGTTGCACCTAATTTATTGTTTGAGCATTAAGAATGTTTAATTTATCTCTGATATTTCATCAAATTACAAAGAAGTTTGCTTTTTTTTTTATATATATAATCCTAGAAGTTTTAATATTAATAGTAAAGAAGAGAAATTTCCAAATTTTGTGGAAAAAATTGTTTAAACAAATTGATTTTGTTTAAATTATTGAAAATTAATTAACCAAGTTGATAAATATTCCACTAGACATGAGAAACTTCAAGTCAAAATAGGCACCTGTTAAAATCAAAAATAAAAAAAAAAAAAAGGATTTTCTTTTTACGGATTTCGAATTAAATGTGGGAGACCGCTACCCTCTAGCATTAAATAAATTTTTGCCATGCATTTTTAGACCACCTTACTATACAAGGTCAAAAATTCAAAAACTTACATCTAAAACATTTTTTAAAAAAATGAATTTTAATAACAGAACGTTGCTGTTCAAAATATTTTTCAATCTGGAAGTGATGATTATTTTTCTAATATTTTGAATTTTGATTCCAAATTTGTTAACTCTTAAACAGATTTTTTTCAATTATCTGCATGAGTTACAATACATTTTTTTTTATAAATATTTATTAAATAATTTAGGTGTAATCTAACTTTACAATTGATCAATTGAGGAATTAACCACAAGACACTTGAGTATAAATAAATATGAGCATATTGTTCATAAGTGATAGGACCTTGACACAGTTTTTAAAATGAATGTTCTCCACTCCGACTTCAAATTCAGGATATTCATAAAACTGGATATATTCTAAATCTGCTTAAAAATAAAAACTGAAAATTAGAACCAATTAAAGAATATTTTTGAAAATCATAAAATTGAACATCTCATTGGCTTTTCTAGAGATGTTTGGCCTATTACATACTTTATTAAGAATACAAGATATGTAAAAGAAACGCATAAACAACACAATTATAGAATAAATAACAAGAATTTTAATTATAGAACGTCGTATACAATTGGATATAAATCACTTTGATGCTAAGAATATAAAGATAAATATAGAATGACTAAATCTTCCTTGATAAATAATTTCTGCAATTATTGTAAGCAATCTTAATTAATTTCTATGACGTGTTTAGATGTATGTAATATCAACTATATTAGCATTTTTCACGAAACTGTATTCTAACAATATGAAAAATAGAGTGGCCTAAAAATTTACATTTTGTAATTTTCAATGGGCGAGTTCACCAAATTGTTCTTTAGAAGAAAAAACAATATACGTATTTTTTTCTTTAAAAAAAAAAATATTTTTAATACTGTATTAAAGCTATTTAATTTTTACTTTAATGTAAGACTAAAAGTAGAGAAATTCTAGAGTTGCCTTAAGGTTCATTCCGAATAGTGAATTTATGGCTTTTATGTTTAATACTGCAGCATTCAACCCTGTAACTTATCCTGTTTACAGGTGACGCCCTTTGATACCTAAAACCTTTTTTTTTCCCTTCAGGAAACTATTACTCTTTCCCAGTTTGGGTCCTCAGAGGATATTTTTAAAAATAAAGAAATTCTCTATTTTTCTTTCAAAATAATTTCAATATTAGAATGAAATTCTAAATTATAAATTGTTTTAACTCATAGAAATTATACAAAAAAAAATATTTTTTATATAATTATCTTAACATTAAAAATAATTTATTTTAATCAATTTAATTTTTATATTGTTAATAACTAATAAGAGTTTGACCATGATACTATCATTTTTGTAGTTTTTCTGTGATTATAAATTGCGGTTATCATAAATTTTTCACCGGAAAACTTTAAGGTCCCTTTTAAAACTAAATTTCTCACTTTTACTCAACTTTTATTATTGTTTTTTTATATGTAAGTTAAATATTTATTATATATTTTTTTTTCTATAAATATTTTTATAAATATTCTCAAAAATAGTTTTTGAAATTTTCAAGTAAAACAAGCGTATTTAAGGCACGCTAAGAGTCACCAAATATTGCGATTTTGTGCAAACCTCTTTGTGCAATTTTTGATACGCCTAAAATTTTTTTTTAAACTTTTTGAGGCATATAAATTGAATAAAATGCATTTTCACTGGTGAAAGAATAAGTATAAAAAAAAGCTTAAATAAATTGAGTTATAATTTCTGGTTCAAAATCAAAAAAGTAAATAACGTACACATTTTACATGTTAAAGTCCATAAGACAAAAAATTTGTTTGGTACAGTACTAAAAATGATTTTTTCTTCTTGAATAAAAAAATACGAAAATTGTTTTTTCTCGTTTTTCAAATTTTTTTATCTAACCCAAAAAAGTTATGGGTTTTTCAAGAAATTACTTTTTTTCAAATGGCCATAACTTTTTAAAAAATTGACTTATTGGGACGTTTTTTTTTTAAATTTTGTTTTTAAATGCACTTTTCAAAAAAAATTATAAAAATGATACAGATCCACCTTCAACGTTTTTTTTTTTAATTTTCTAAAAAAACGGATATTTCGAGATGATTGTCATTTTTTATTTATTTTTTTATTTTTTTCATAAAAAACTTTGACATTTTCCGTAAATTCTCTGAAATTTTCAGAGTGGGATTTTTTCGTTTTCTATTTTTCTTTTTAATGGAAAAAAAAAATTTGTTTAACAGCTTATTTTTCATAACTCAACTCTGAAAATTTTTTTAAAATGTACAGAGAACCTTCAAATTTGGAAAAAAATAATAATAAGTAAAAGTGGTAGTCATTGGAAAAATTTCATTTTTTTTTTCCAAAAAATCAGAAAAAAAAAAATAATAAAAGATAGCCCTGAATAATTTTTTTGTATTTTTTTTTTTTTCGAAAACTACATTTAAAAATAAAGAAAATGAAAAGGTTATGATTTGGCCTATTTCTGACTTAACCATAAGCTTTTAAAAATTTTGAAGCAGTTAATTTGGGATGAAATTCGTTTGATTTTTTTTTTTTTAATACGTCGCTTTTTTTTACATACCCAAAAAACATAGTTTATTAAATAATTTTATGCACAGTAGATATAAATAAAGTTATATTGTAAAAAAAATTGAAATTTTTCCGATGACTACCACTTTTAACTATTATTATTATTTTTTGCCAAAGTTTAAGATTCTCTGTACATTCTAAAAATTTTTCAGTGTTATGAAAAATAAGCTGAGTTAAAATTTTTTTTTCAATTGAAAAAGAAAAACAGAAAACGGAAAAATCCCACTCTGAAAATTTCAGAGAATTTGCGGAAAATGTCAGTTTTTTATGAAAAAAAAAATTAAAAATGACAATCATCTCGAAATATCCGTTTTTTTAGAAAATTTCAAAAAAAAAAAAAACGTTGAAGGTGGATCCGTATAATTTTTATATTTTTTTTTGAAAAGTGCATTTAAAAACAAAAATTAAAAAAAAAAAAAAAAAACGTCCCAATAAGGCAATTTTTGAAAAAATTATGGCCATTTGAAAAAAAGTCATTTTTTGAAAAACCCATAACTTTTTTGGGTTAGATAAAAAAATTTGAAAAAATTCTGAAAAATGTTTTCGATAGGGTAGAAAAAGATAAAAAGTTTCAGCCCCATATATATTGCATATATGTAGTTTATTATTCTTGGAATAAATGTCTACCTTCAATCATTACTCGTTGAAATTTCGAAGCTAAGAATTTTCTTTTTCTGTTTTATAAATATCCATGATCAGTCGTAATTTCTTCAACGCAGGAAGTGTGGGTTCACTGTCTGCGTGTATACATAAGCCCGCGAGGCAAAAGCTTAAGGAACAACTTTTTAAATTAAACAAATCTTCCTTTTATTTTCTTTCTTTCAAAAATATACAAGAAAAGAAATCGGAGATAACGTTTCCAATGTTACTAATGAGTAATGATAGGACATTAAAAAGTACTTAAATTAAAAGTTTAATCTCAGCGTAGCGATTTATCTATAATTATCTATACATGAGATATTTTTATTTTTTCCATTACAAAAAAAAACATTTTGGAATTTTTTGTTCCATTGTGTTACAGGATATTTAGAATGAACGCCATGAATTAAAATAATCTTTAGTTGACCGAGAAATGATCGGGAATTTGAAATCGTCCACCAAATCGCCACCCTGAAGCTCTAAAATTTCTAAAATACAAATGTCTTCTAGCTTTTTGTTTTCAGAATCGTTCTCTATTAAATATCGGAAAAGAGTTTGAATAATCTGTTTGTCAGTATACTTTTTGACAAATTTACGTCCAAAGAAAGAGTCGGTAAAGATATTTATTACTTTATAGCTTTATAAAGCACCTCTGAATAAAAAATAATAACATAACAGAAATATCACAACATTACTCTCATTTGTGGTGTTGTTTCATACACTTCGTTGGAATATGGTCGTAATTTCTCCATATCTTAAATTGCAGATAAATATCAGACATCAAAATGAGTGTCATAATTAGGCTACAAAATCTGGCGTGGTCCGCTAACGCCCTGGACATTCGCCAGTTCTTCCGAGGACTCAGTATTCCTGAAGGTGGTGTGCACATCGTTGGTGGTGAACTAGGAGATGCTTTCATAGCATTTAGGTGAGACATTCAAAAAGAAAAAATGAAGTTCTACTTATAAATTAATCCCTGGTAATATAAAGGGTTGAATTGAGAATAATTGAGAATTTGTATTCCTATGAATAAGCGATTTTCCCTTCGTCTAAAAATCGACCAATGAGAAAAGAAAAAGAGCAAATCCTATTTCTTTCAATCGACCTAGTAAAATTTAATGGTAGTTTATTAAAAATAATTATAAAATAAAAGAATGTAAAAGAAGGAATAGAAAAGCTTAAAGTAATTTCTTCATTTCTTAAATAATTTTGTGACGCAACTTCTTTATCCAATTTTTTTCATTATTAAATCGGTTTATAACTTATACAATTGGAAAATATTCAAATTTATATTTATTATTTTAATAATTTATTTAAATCTTTTTAAGAAATGTATTAATCCCTGCTGACATTGGGGAGAATATATTACAGATGAAACCATTTCAAATATGTGAATTAAAATTATTTTAACTTTGGAGAGGCAGACTTGAATTTATTAGAATTTAAATTTCAAAATTTATATTCCACATGAAGGAATGAAAACAATTTATTACACATATTTGGTGAACTGATTAGAAGGTATACCGAAGGAATAACCGATATGATTAAAAGGAATTAGGTAGATACAATTGAAAATAACGCTCTCTTTTATGGAATAGGAAACTACTCTGAAAAGTGCGGCGGTCGCGATGGAAATAGAAATTAATTAGATTCTGAGATATTCTATTCATATGATGTCATTTTAGACAGATGGAAAAATTGCTCATTCAAAAGAAAAGAATAATATTCACATTTATGCTGAAATTTGTAAATATTAATTTTTCTGTATTCAGCCCTTATTACCGGGTCCTGAGTTCGATTAAAAGTGATCGATAAAGACCTAGACCCATTGACAAAGTCTAATTAAGTAATAATATGCTGACGCAGGGTGACCACAAGATTCAATGTTTCAATCTACCTGACATTTCCCTGACTTCCAGACAAACTTCCCTGACACAAAGTTATTAGAAATGCGAATAAATTTTCAATGATAGTACTATTGAAAATTTTCAAAAATTTGGCATAACATCACTTTAAATCTTTTGAAACACTATAAAATCTTCTGAAATCTCCTCAGATTCTACAGAATATTTTAAAAATATAAAAAATCTCTTAAGATCCTTTAAAATTACACAACAAACTTTAAAATCACTTAAAATTCGTTGAAATATCTCAAATTAATGGAAACCTCTTGAAATCCTTAAAAATTTCACGACAACATTCGAAATCGATTAAAATTCCTTGAAATGACTTAAAATTAATTTGCTGAAATCTCTTGAAATTCTTAGAAACATCTTTAAATCCCTTAAAATTCCACGACAATATTTAAAATTTCATAAATGTTTTTAAATCTCTTAAAATTCCACGAAACACTTTAAAATCCCTTAAAATTCCTCAAAATATTTTTCAAATCTTTTGAAATCTTTTAAAATTCCATGAGGATCTTTGAAATCCCTTAAAATTTGCTGAAATCTCTGGAAATTCTTAGAAACATTTTTCAATCCCTTAAAATTCCATGACAATATTTAAAATCCTATAAAATCTCATAAATTCTTTAAAATCTCTTAAACTTCCACGAAATCCTTTAAGTAGCTGTGAAGTTTTATCAACTTATGTGCTCATTCAATGAGTACTTTGCTTCCTGAAAGCAAATATGTTTTGCTTCCTTATAGAGAAAGCATTAAGTTATTAATTGATCCCTAATATTAAATAATATATGCATTAATATTATTAATCTTTTATTTATTATAATATTATTTTGAATAATTATGATGACAAAAGTTAATTGTGTTCATTGCTCATCGATGCGACGCGACTTTTTGAAGCAGTGATTTTCTTAATCTTCAATAAAATACAGTTTTAATTATTATAAACTAATCTATGTTCTTATTGCCTTTTGAAATAAATCTTCTATTATTCAACCTCAGAAAATAAAAATAAATAATTTTTTTTTTAATTATCATTTTTAAAATCATTTTTAAATAAAGTGTATTAATATTAGATTATTTTATTTTTTACGACACAAGAAACTTTTTACTTTCTTACATCAGCTTTGGATTTTGATAATTTAAGTACTTGCAGATGAAAACGAAATTTTCCAAGATTATACATAAACATAGCTTCCTTACTTTTAATTAAAATGATTAAAATGTCTTGAAATCTTTAGAAACCTATAGAATCTCAAAGAATGCCTGGATTATTTTTTCCATGACTTCCCTGACATGTGGCCACCCTGTGATGGCTGATATACAGGGCTGCCACATAGTCACTTTTAGTCACTTTTTTCTTGCAAGTCACTTTTTAGTCACTTTTTTAAAGAAAAAGTCACTATACGTCACTTTTTTAAGAAACATATGTTACTTTTTTAAAGGAAAAGGTCGTTTTAGAGTTTTTAAACCCATTAGACTCCGATTTTTTCTCAAAAATATGAAAATCTCTTAAAATCCTTTTAAATTTCGCGAAAAACTTTTAAAGCACTTAAAATTCGTAAAAATCTCTACAATTAATAAAAACGTCTTGAAATCCATAAAAATATCACGAAATCCTT
>JAUESH010000042.1:163528-188516 GCA_032275165.1 Synergus magnus
GGCTTCCCACTGGAGAAATGCTGCCATTGGTCAAAATTGAGCGCGCGATTCAAAATCGAATTAATTTAATTCCATTTCGAATTGCGCGCCAGATTACAGCCAATGGCTGGAAAAGTCGCCTAGTGAGTCGCCACCGTGGTCGCCCGGAACAGAACTGGTCGGTACAGAATCGGCAGTTGAGTGTAATAGAAAAGAAAGGCAATTAACTTAAGTTATATAATTGAATGATTTTTGTTAGTGTATACCATGTCAACACAACGATCACGATTATGACAACAAATCAGAGGCAAAATACTTTTCGTACGGAGTGTTAAAGGAATATTTAGAAAAAAAGATGATTCCTGTGATGACGGAAAGCACGTCGAAAAGATCTTCGTCACCCACTTTATATGAATGCAAAGGGAAACGTTTGAAAACCCCCGAAAAAGAGGATTTTGTAGAAAAAGGGGAACATTTAAAAATCCCAGAAAAAGACGATTTTATTATGGCAGGTGAAGTAGGAGAAGAATGTGGTAAGTTTGTATTTAAAATTTGGCAAGATAACATAATATAATTTACAGAAATTAAGCCAAAAATCAACGACAACTTCCAGACTAGTGTAATATTTTATTACTGCTGTAAGAAAGCGTTTAAAAAAAAAATTTTATTGTGTGGGTGCTTGTACAAAATAAGAATACGTCTTTGAAAATTCTATATTTGATCAATCTGTTCTATATTTGATAAAACTGAAACTAATATGGATTAAAAGTAAAAATAAAAGCAGAAATAATCCATATGAGTAGAGTTGCAAGAAATGTAGTGAATGATTAATGTCAAACTAAAATTTTACGCATTTTTTCGAGATTGAATAAATTTAAAGAAAAAATTTTCCCTTTAAAAATGTGAAAGGTCGAATAATTAATAACAGAACATCTTTTAATAATAAAATATATTTCACAGATTCAAAAGCAAGTAAGTTTGTGGATTGAGCAACTTCCGTTTTTCCAGATAGAGGTGAGTTGTTATTTAATTTTCTTATAATTTGTATAATGACAGTTTTATATAAGTATAATTTGAATACATATAGAATGTAGTAAGAAGTATATGAATATGAAACCTATTTTGCAGATTTAAAAGCGAAAGAGTTTGTGGATCGAGCAACTTCTGTATCACCGGAGAGAATTGAGTGTATATATGTATTTTCATAACCATATAATACTTATGAAATGTTTTTTATAAATACAAGTAATTAAATTAAATTTTTTTGTAGATTCAAAACGGAAGGTATGTGAGGATCGAGGAATGTCTGTTTCTCCGGAACGAGTGTTCAATTCTCCTACAAAAAAGCGCATCCGAGAAAGGTTTCAGAGGCAATTGAAAAAAGAGAAACACGACAAAAACTTAGTATTTCGCAGGTTGCAGCGAGCCAAATCGAAAATTGCATATATGGAGAAAGTAATGGACAAATTAAAGGAGAATAAATTTCTTTCGGAAAATCAGCTACAAGAACTTGAAGAAATAGGATAATTCAACAAAGACCTATTGAAGCGGCAAGTGGGTAAAACTAGGCATGATAGTATTCCAAAAACTGACCTAAACAACTAAATATCTTTTTCAGCATGTGCTTTTGAAACAAAAATATAAGAAAGTAGAAATTTTTAATGAACTTAGTAATTTTTAGAAAGGTGTTTTTGTATGGGTAATTTCCTTTTTTCTATTTTAAAGAGTGGAATAATCAGAATAGATTATCTCTAACTCAACTTATAAATTCTACATACTTTATTTTAGGATTCACAAAGTGGCACAATGGGCTTCGTAGTCTGAGCGAAATACAACAAAAATATCAACTTCCTCACGAAATGTTTGGTACAACACTACGATCTTAGCACATTCGAATTTATTTTCCTTAAAAAAATTTTATATATCAAATTTCCTTTCCAATTTTAATTATTTATTTTAAACTTACCTATGTGTTCTTTTTATACATTTTGCTACTAATCCGTTTTTATGAATAAAATTTATTGAGGATATATTTATATATCTTATCAACCTATTTATATTAGGCTTATAATTTTTTAAGTGAAATAATAATTGTCATTTCTATTATTTGCATCGATTATAGTTTTCTTTCATAGAAATAATATTCAGCATTTTCTTTCAAATAACGCGCGGCTCATGCGCGTTCTACTAGCCAATTCCGAAGCCCCCCCACCCCCCGATAAGGCGCGTTCAGATTTCCTACCCGGGTGCACCTCTGGTACTGCGTCCTTTTCTTACGTATTTAAAATATTAAAAGGCACTATATAGAGCGAAAAATATCTAATTATAATATTTGTTGAATAAAACGAGGAAATCGAATTTTGAAGTTTGAACTTAAATGATATATTAATATACTCTTAAATGATATATTAGTTATTGATTTGAAATATTAAGGAATCAAAAGTAGTAAAAGATGATTAACAGTTTAAAATTTTTATTTCGAAACATTGGACCCTTTTTAATTTAAATTTATGCACTTAGAAATAATTATTTATTTTATCAAATTCGAATCGCATTATACCACCAATATTTTTTCTAGTATACTGAAGAATTGCGTATGAAATTACTTTATATAATTAAATAAAGGAAGCTCTTTTTCACCAAGCTTTGTTTCCGTGTAAATAGTTATTGTCTTTATATTAGCCCTTCAAAATTAATTAATAATCAGTCCTAGTATCACCGCTGTTCCTGACAGTATATACAAATGAATTCCTCTTTTATTTTCTAAATATAAATTTAAAATTAATTATTATTCGGATTTTGTATCCTTTACTGGAAGACCGCGATTATTTAGAAGATGATTCTTTTCATTTTTCAAAAGTTTTGGTCCCTCTCCAACACGTGTATGAATCGTGTATTTAAATTTTCCAGGCAGTTGTTGATCTACATTAATTTTCTTCAGCAGATCCTAAAATTTATTATTTATTTTATTATTAGATTGGCTTAACTAAAATATTTCTAAATATGGGTCTCACATACAAGAATAGAAGAATACCTGTGAAAGTTTTGCTGGTAGAACAGGAATGCCCTTCTTGTATTCAATTATTGCATCAGTTGGAGGTGGAAAGAAATAATCCAGAACTGCACTAAATTCAGGAACGTCTTTTTCTAGAAGATAGAGAGTTGGATTGGGACCAGCATCAAAAGTGTAAGCCACCTAAAATTTAAAACAAAAATTGTGACTATGACATAATATTTTTCAAACATAAAATTTTAATTTCTAGCCACAAAACAAATTGAAGCAAAACTATACCTTCGTTTCATTTACTGCAGAATTATATTCATGAACTAATTCCACTGTCATTTGAGAAATATCGTTCATATACGCACATGGTGGATATGTATCTCTGCAAACTGCATGGAATTGATTAGAATCTTTCATAGTTAATTCAGCAAACTTCTCGAAATCTTTTTCCAAAATTGCTTTTTCCATTTGGTTTGCTACTTTTGGAACGATATGTTCAGCTCTGTATTTTAACAATTCAGAAGTTTCAACACTTCTTTTCATCCCTATGGCGCTAGATACTTTCTTCCTTTCATCATTCACCTATATTGAAAATAAATTCTTTTTTTTTTCAAACAAGATAAACCTTTGAAAATAGAATTAAGTCTAATGTATTTGAATTATACTCACGACTAGAATGAGAATTCTCATTTCTGGCCAGAAAGAAGCTGGAACAATTTGTTTTGCTAAGCTATCTGATCCCTTCGGATCAGAACCCATATGCCATCTTACAAATCCTCCCATTGTACTGCGACAAGCAGATCCGGAACCTGCTCGTGCAACTGCACTGATATCCCCCTTAAATAATATTTTTTTGGTTAATAATTTATTGTATTATACTTCTATAATGGCTTTTTTCAATTTTCATTTTGAATTTGTCTTCTTCGTTGTATAACTAAAATCCTATTATTTAGAAGCTCAAGTTTAAGTACCTCCACTTTATATAATTTGGCGAGAGCAGCTGCAAAGCATGCATAACCAGCAGCACTTGATGCTAAACCAGCAGCTGTCGGAAAATTATTCTCTGAACAAATATGCAACTTCCACTGCAAAACTTCATTTCCCACTTGAGCTCTTTTCTTCACTAAAAGAAAATACAAATATTAAGAGAATAATCAAATTTATTAAAATCGTTCTTGTTATCACTTACTTTCTAGCAAACAGTTTTGAAGTCTCTTGTTTATAGATTCCTCCCTGAAAATATGCAAAATTTATTTAGTTTTTCTTTTAATGACTTAATAATAATTATTATTATTTGTAATTGTTTTATCACGCACTTTCCATTTAGCCAGATTTGGTCCTTTTTGAAGTCCGGACTTGCCATAATAGTCGTTTTTGCACATAGCTGTAAAAATATAAAGTAATTATTAATCATGAAATTATAAGGATCACATGATTTGTTTGTAATAACGAACCTGTTCAGTATCTAAAGTTGCACTAATCGAATCATTGATTGGCAAAATCAAATCCTCGTCACGTTTTCCCCCTGTTGAAAAATTTCAATTATGACATTGAATATTGTTTTTAAAAGATCCAGTTCAATAATACAAAATGAAAAGAGTAAGATTATTAGGACAACATCTTTTTGCCGGAAAAACTAAATCCCGAATGTGCAAAAACACTGAACTAAGTGAAAAATCTCATTTCGTCCAAATATCAGTAATTTGGGTAATTCGAGCAAAGAATTTCAAACATTATTGCGAAAATTGGCAATGTTTTGGAAAAATGAGAAAAATTTTTTTTGACCTTTAATAACAGACAGAATTTTTGAGATATTTGAACGGCTCTTGGACCAGATTGTCAGGAATGCTCGCCGGGCTCAGAAAAATTATGGAAAATTAAAATCCAAAAGACCGTTTTTGAGTTATAGTCAAACAATGATTTTTTGGAAATTTTTGATTTATCAAACCTTCTGAATCAATGAGCGAAGAATTTCAAACAGTTTTGCGAAAAGTGATAATATTTTGGAAAAATGAGAAAATTTTTTTTTTTATCTCTAATAAAAGCTAGAATTTTTTTAGATATTTGCACGGCTCTTGAACCAGATTGTCAGGAATATCCACCAGGTTCAGAAAAATCAAGAAAAAATAAAATCCAAGAAACCGTTTTTAAATTAAGTATAACCAAAAAACGATTTTTTGGAAATTTTGGATTTTTCAAACCTTCTGAAGCTAAGTGAAACATCTAATTTCGACGAAATATCAATGATTTGTGCAATTTGAGCGAAGAATTTTAAACAGCATGGCGAAGAGTGGCAATGTTTTGGAAAAATGAGAAAACATTTCTTTTTTGACCTTTAATAACTTCCAGAGTTTTTGAGATATTTGAACGGCTCTTGGAACAAATTGTCAAAAATATCCACCGAGTCAAGAAAAATCGAGAAAAGTTAAGATTCACAAAACCGTTTTTGAGTTATAACCAAAAAAATAAATTACTGAATAAATATAATAATCGAATAATAAATAACCGAATAATAAATAATAACCGAAAATTTAAATTTCCATATAAAAATAATATCAAAAATGATTATTAATGAAATTTAAATACACTCGAACTTCCATTTGGTGGACTTCCATGTAGTGGACTCTTGTCTATATATATCACTATATATAGTAGATAAGGGAAGTGTAAAAAAAACCACTATACATAATAAAAAAAAGTATTTTTTCAGCATTTTAAATAGCGCGCCAAAAACCAAGTATATCGTCCCTGTCGATCTTGACTTGCGCGTTTCACGTGTCCGACATTCGAGTCCACTACATGGAAGTTCCAGTGTATATCGAAAATATTTATTAACGAAAGTAGAATTACCGAAATTTCAATTTCCCGAAAATATAAAATACCGGAATTTTCAAATTCCCGCCAAATCAAATTCCAGACAATTCAAATACCCGAAAATTTAAATTCCTGAAATTTTAAAATTCCAGAAAATTCAAATCCTGAAAATGAAGAAAAAGTTTTATTTTTAAAAATGTAAAAAATTTAGGTTCAAAACTTGTGTTTAAAATTTCTCTTCAAAATTTTTGGTCAGAAGTTTTGTTCAAAATTTCTGTTCAAATTTTTTTAAATCAAAATTTCTATTCAAATTTTTTGGACAAAAATTCTGAAAAAATGTTGAACAGAAGTTTTGTAAAAAAAACTTTTTTACATTAAAAAAAAAAATTATTTTTGGAAAGTTGAAAATTCGGGTATTTTATATTTTCAGTTTCTGGAATTTGAAATTTTTGGTAATTTTCTGCTGTCGTTAATAAAAATTTGTAATATTATTTTTATTCGGGAATTTTCATTTTTCGTAAATTATTTTTTCGGTATTTTAGTTTGGTGGTAAAAAGATGTCCCAAACTATTTATGAGATAAACTTCAGTAACATCTTCAGCTAAATATTCTAAAATCCAAGTTCAAAGTACGTATTCTAATTTAAAGCGTTACACCACCTTGGCGCTCGGTAAAATAGGTATAAAAATAAACATTTTTTTGGACGCATATTACACATTTACATAGTAATTTTATGAATAATTGGAAATAATAACGAATAGAAAAATGTTTAAATGACGGAGATATGCTTTTTTCTCGAAACTACTTTTTTCAAACTGTTGTACACGATATCTCAAAATCTACTCAACCGATTTTGTTCAAATTTACAACACTTATTCTTCATAATATTAACTATCGCGTGACGCAGGATTTTTTTGATTGGACAATGTATATGTGTAAAATAACAATTATTTTATGTATATAATAACTGCACCGAAAAAAAAAAATTTATAAAATTTTTATATCTATTTTTCCAAGCGCCAGGGTGGTGTAACTCCTTAAATAAGAATACTAATGAATCGTGAAACATATTGTAATTTTTGTAAATCTTTTTGCCATAACATTTTTAAAAGATAATTTATTTCTGCTAATGTATTATATAAAAGATTATACTTACAGTATTTAATAACAGCTATATTTACAGGGGCGATGCAAGTAACGGTGGACATTTTTGAATTTTTTTCTCCGTTGCTCATGCGTTTCATGGGGCTTCTGTACGGAGCCTGTGCGATGTCAACGTCAACGGTACAGACAACGGTATGCGTGTCTTTTCACCTTTCACCTCTTTCCTCGTCTATGAAACGTGGTTCATATTCATCCCACTACGAATGAAGTCAAGAAGTCGCCACTTTGATACATTTTTTCGAAATTTTTACAGATATTATCTCCTGTCACAAGTGTGACATAAAGTAGCATAAACAATACTTTTTTCGTTCAAGTGAATCAATCTGTAGCAAGCGCATTTCGCATGCCGGCTTTGGTTTTGGCACTTTGCCCGTTGTTTCGACAGAACAAGGATTGTGAAGTACAGGGTCGATTTGTTCATTCAAGAACTCTCAAGGTCTGACGTCATGATATCTAGATTGAAAAGTTCAGGGACGCAACTTTAATACAATTTTTATTTGATTTCAATTTCAGTTTTCTAGAGGGATTATAAATAAAGAAGTAGAGAAAAAAGATGTCTTTTTTTTAGATTGTATATTTTTAAACAGTTTTAAAATCTCTCCCTCGATTAAATGAAAACATTTTTTATTTTTGTAGAGGTGTTATAATTTTTTCTATTTTAATATTTTATACGTGAGTTCCTGTAAAGCAGATGGCACTCGATCTTTAGGAAATAACAATTTTTTTAAATAAACCTTGGTTTGTAATCTTAAAAATTAAAAACAAAAGCTTCCAAATGAAAGTGTAAAATACAACATTCGAAAAATTGTGCAAATCAATTTTCATATTAAATTCCCGATGAGTTTTTAGAATTCTTTTTATCATGTAAATAAAGAATTGCTGAGAGCTGGTGCCATCTGATGACGCTATTTCACATTTGGCGCACAATTTAAAAGATGTGTAGTTGATAGCTGTCCCTTTTTTATTTATTATTATCAAATATATTAATGTAAACAATTTTAAGGTGTACTTATTTTAGTTTCAATCAATTCAATTAATTCTTGGGGCACAAGTAACTGTAAATTATAACAATAATCTAAATATTATTTAAATTTCTTTACATCTAGTATGTGTCTCTTTTTAATTGTTTCAAGAATATCTCAAGATAATTAATTTTCATCTGAAAAAAACTGCATACTGGTGTTTCTATAGGAAAGTTATATAAGTATTTCAAAAATTTTAAATTATAGTTATAGAGTATGTTCATAATTTTTTAATTAACTTCTTAATTTTATATTTCAATCTTCATTCCAGGTACTCTGAAATATTCTTGTAGAAATGACTGTAACCTTTGCATTGATCTTTAGATTATGAAGACATACATCCAAGAAGCTCCTCCAATAAATAAACTAAACAAAATTTACTCCAGACCAAACTCGGTCGGCATTTGTCCTTGAGCACCTACAAGCGGGGTAGTAGTATGAAATATAACTTATACCCCAATAATAAAACTCCTCCAGGTGTCTTTACACTACAATATAGTATTGCAACCCCAATGCCTTCTGTATAGCTTCACCTGGCTTTACCTTCTGATAAATCTTTCATACATCATATGATATTCTACCACCCTACCTAGCATTTCTAACAAAGTCTTTCTTCCCCAGGTTTAGTAATCGTGCACCCTCCCACTTGACGTCGCTCGACCATCTTTTGCTGTCTTCCTCCTTTGGAAGGGGACCAGCCAACTCACCCTCTTCGAATCTACAAGACCAAGCGAGACACCAAACATTCTTGACGTCAGACCTCTCTCTCTCTCTCCTTAGTGTCGCTCGTCTCAAGAAAACCAATCGAGTCGGCGAACCTCCAGAGTTGCGGGGATCTTGGCAAGGCAGCACGTCTGTCTATAGCAGTCCGCGGCTGCACATAAATGCATGGACGAGTTTTCAGTGCGTGTGATGCCGATCACGCCGCCGGAGGGGTTGTTTTCCTCGGGTTTCGTGAGTGACTTCAACAAAAGCACGTGTCCGCGTTGCTAGGATAAAGAGGAATGCGCGTCATGCCTCCCCCTTGACGACTGTCTTTTCTCACAGTGTGTTTCACTGATCATTTATTGCCGTTTAAGTCAGCTTGTTCTCACCTTTTCATAAAATTCAAATGAATCGTGACGCAGCAGCCGTCTACTAGGGGCCAGAGAACTTCAAGGCAACGCGATGCGGACGATGCGGACCAACGTGATCAGCCTTTCAATGGATAAACCTCTTTTTTTCATCACTTCACACAATCCACGGATCAAATCTGATGAGACCCAATCTCATCGATTGTGATTTAGTCAAGTGTTCTACCGATACCAGGTTCATCTATCATTTTATAATCAGCGAAGACACACTCTTGGAAACGTTTTTCATTTTTAAACTGGTCTACACATTATTAGATAAATTCGTATTGAAATATAGTTTGTGAATTTCATACGATGTATCTTCAATTTGAGGTACACCTTTAGTTCCACCTTTGTGTATCTTATGAAATTCATGAAGACTTATTGAATTTGTATGACACATTGCATATTTGCTTGATATACCTCTCTGAAGTTTAATATAGATTTAATACAGATTTTTCTAATAGTCTTGAGAATTGAAGGTGCGTTACTGAGTTCGACCTTCATCCCTGGAGCGTTGACCCACCGGACAGTGCGGTAAAAGAATAAAACAATGAGCTCTAAAGCGTTTGCGGTAAAGACAGTGCAGTTGAAGACTTTGAGAGGCAAGTGAACGCTGGTGCCTGGTGGCTGGGTGTCTTTCCGTGTGCTTAACGACGATTTTGATAGGTGCAGCTTCCGTCCAAATCGGCACGATCGCCTGAGCCCTCCCTGGTCGAGGGCACTATCATCCTCTTCCAAGAAGAGAGAAGCCAGTCTTCTGGCCTGTGATGGAGTGTCGGTGTTGGTCACTACTATACTTCGTGAATGTGTACGTATAACGTATATCGCTTCAGCGGCCGGCGTTGGCCGCATGTCCCTGGCCGGCTCCATGCTGCTTCTGGGGAACTCCGTCTCAAACCCACCAAAGAAATACATTCACCTAACTAATTTATTTCAAATTTAGATACCTTACTATACAGTTCAAGACAGATTTAACTTACAAATACACCACCGATCAGAATTGTGAGTTCACCTGTTTTTCGATGATCGTTTAAGTTCTCTTAAATTTAATTACATCAAAGATTACATTTTTTTCTTTTAAGTAAATTAAAATCTATCAAAATTCTCTTTAAAATGAACCCAGGACGAAGTCACCTTGTTAATTTTTTAAGAGGATATTGCAAAAAAACGTCAGATCTCAATGTTTTATGGAAATATCAACTTTCGAAATAATCAACATTTAAAAAATTTTTGAGGCTTATTTTAAACCTAAATTTCTATAGAATCTGGCAAACTTTCGCAATACTGTTTGAAATTCTTCGTTCAAATTACACAAATCATTGATATTTCGTCCAAATTAGCTGTTTCACTTAGTTTCAGAGGGTTTGAAAAATCCAAAATTTACAAAAAATCGCTTTTTGACTATATCTCATAAACGGTTTTTTTTACTTATTTTAATTTTTCTTGATTTTTATGAACCCGGCGAGCATTCCTGACAATCTGGTCCAAGAGCCGTTCAAATATCTCAAAAACTCTGGAAGTTATTAAAGGTCAAAAACAATTTTTTTTCTCATTTTTCCAAAACATTGCCACTTTTCGCAATATTGTTTGAAATTCTTCGCTCAAATTGCACAAATCATTGATATTTCGTCGAAATTAGATGTTTCACTTAGCTTCAGAAGGTTTGAAAAATCCAAAGTTTCCAAAACATCGTTTTTTGGTTATAATTTAAAAACGGTTTCTTGGATTTTATTTTTTCTTGATTTTTCTGAACCTGGTGGATATTCCTGACAATCTGGTCCAAGAGCCATGCAAATATCTAAAAAAATTCTAGATTTTATTAAAGATAAAAAAAACAAATCTAATACATTCCCTGATGAGAATGTAAAAAAAAATTTCTCATTTTTCAAAAATATTGTCACTTTTCGCAATACAGTTTGAAATTCTTCTCTCAAATTGCACAAATCATTGATATTTCGTCGAAATTGGATGTTTCACTTAGTTTCAGAGGGTTTGAAAAATCCAAAATTTCCAAAAAATCATTGTTTGACTATAACTCAAAAACGGTCTTTCGGATTTTAATTTTCCATAATTTTTCTGAACCCACCGAGCATTCATGACAATCTGGTCCAAGAGCCGTTTAAATATCTCAAAAATTTTGTCTGTTATTAAAGGTCAAAAAAAATTTTTTCTCATTTTTCCAAAACATTGTCAATTTTCGCAATACTGTTTGAAATTCTTCTCTCAATTTGCACAAATCATTGATATTTCGTCGAAATTAGATGTTTCACTTAGTTTCAGAAGGTTAGAAAGATCCAAAATTTCCCAAAAATCGTTTTTTGATCGTTTTTTTTTATAACTCAATAACGGTTTTTTGGATTTTAATTTTCTTTGATTTTTCTGACAATTGATATAATTGTACAATTATTACCCTGCATTGTGCGAAGACTTAAAGTTGGCGCGAAAAAGTTAGACATATTTGAATAATTTTCCTGTTGAGAAAATAATCCGGAAGTTTTTGCAAAAATATATTAAAATTTACATTCACTTGATTTTTATTATTATTTTGCTACTGATCAAGTGATATTGAACTTTTCACCTATTTTAAATCGAAATTTAAGCCCTTGTACCATGTCGAAAAATAATTGTACAATTATTGCAATATCGACAATATCGAGTAATTTAAAAAAATAACAGATGTAATGAAAATGCTGCAACTTAAGGAAAATATTATTTTTTGAATGTTTGTTATTGTGAGTTCGAGGTGGAGTTACCCATTCTTTAAGCTGCATTCACATCGGGTTCTAAAGGTTCCGAGTCCGAGGTGATATCGCTTCCTTTTTTTACATTCTTCTCTCTCTTGTCTTCTCCGCTCGCATCTTCGAACGTCCTGGGAAAGCGCGTTTTAGAGGCTCAATTTATTTTGTATTCTTTAGCCTTAAGCTAGATCTTTGCAGACACCAGACAATTCTGAAAATGATTCTTAAGTTGTAATTGGAGCTTAAAAGACTAGTTTGGCTTGTTTTTTATTTTAAGATTCGTATTCCAAAGTTCTTTTTGTGCTTGCATGAAACCTGATTTCTTGAAAGAACGACGGGTAACAAAGAAATATGCATCGGCTGAATAATTTAAACTCTAGGGAGACTTGTTTCATATTCTATTTATGAAGAGGGTGTGTGCTCACCTGGAAATCTTACACTAGAATAACTATTCTATGGGGGAATGTTGATCCAGAAATCTAAATACTTTTCGAAATAGTTTTAAAACTTGAATGCTTTCAAAAGTATTTTCGCAATACTTGGAAGGAACTGAGATCACTGGAATCCATAAAAATTAATTTTCTTTTGAACTCTTGTCATTGTTTTTCCGCAGCTCCTAAAATCTTTCTGGATAGCAATTGCTTGAAAGAACAGCAAAAAGGTGAAAGATTGGCAAATAGGCAGTCGTTTATTTACCATTAAATGGACAAGTACAGTTTTAAGTTCTACCAGTTGTATGGTTTTTTTATTCAACTGCATTCCTAAACTGAATCTTACTAAATTTTTTATATGGACTGTACGCCCTTTTTCTATCTGGTATCCTTTATATTCCGAAGGAAACAATTATTTGTAGTGATAATATCTTCACGTGGATATACAGCATTTCTGTAAGGATAATGTTTAATTATAAATTCTCTCAGATTGATTATTTCGTTATATTTTATTTAAGTATATTATTTAAAATAAATAGTTTCATTTATACAATAAATAATTTATAAGGTATTAAATTATATTATTTCATACAATTATTGAAATGTAAATGATATTTAATGCAATTTAGCTAACCAATTTTTATTTAGATTTTTTAGCAAATTGAAAGTAAATGTTATTTAAATGAAGAGTAATAAAAAATAAATGTTAAGAAAGAATCTTCTCATATTTTCTCGATAAATTCTCGCCCTATTGGTAATATACCGGAATTTTATTTGTTACCATCTCCAATTTTATTTTACTGAGAATTTTCGAACTCTACCTGGATAAAGTTGTTATAAGGATATCTAGGTTGCAATTTCTTTATCGAATTTTTTTATTGCTTGTTTCCTTTGTATCGGCGCTTTTAGCTCGCACCATTCAAAAAATTGTTTTGAAAAAGAGTAAAACTGATAATTAACTTTTTTACAGTCTTTTTAAAATATATAATGAATAATTTCTAATACTCTAGAATTCGGAAATTTCAGTGTGAATGACCATTAATTCTATCTCTATTGATAGATGAGCTGTTGTTTACGTTTTTGTATTTTTGGAAAACTCTCGACCAACGGCCTTTTTATTTTTTCAAGAGTGGATGAAGCAACGAAAAACTACTTTATATAGAGATATTATATCGTGTAATTCTTAACAAAGTTCCCAGAAAGATTTTTTCAGCTTTTTTATTTTATTTATTAATTTTTATTTATTTTTTTATATATTTTTTTTTTCTAGCTTTTATATTTTTAATTTGTTTTCTAAGAATCAAATTCGCTTTGTATACTTTTTACAAACTAGGTACGTAAAACCAACAAAGTTGAAATTCAACTCCCTTTCTTTCGATTAAAAAACTCATTAGTTAAAATTAGACTTCCCCTTTCTGTTTGTTTTCTATTTGCGAACATGAAAGTCCCTTTTCTGCGAATTACATCCATCGCCCTTTACGGAGAATACCGAACCTCCCTCTGAAATCCCATAATTCCGTTGGGATTATACCCTAGGAACACGTGAACTTGATTCCCAGGCGTGCTGAGTGATATGAAAAAAAAAAAAAAATTTAACTTCGTTCTTATCGTTAAATTCGTGAGAAAGATCCGATAATTTATTTCTTTAATTAAAAAAAATATTTTAGTATTCCTATAAATTCAAATATTCAAGCATAAATCAAGATAGAAGAATTTATTTTCTCTGACATAAAAAGTAACTTTGCTTGATTATTATTAGCCTTCATCAAACGTTTCTTTACAGTGTCTAGAACTTTACTAGTCAGCCGGTAATTCAAACAAACAGTCAACGTTTTGATTGAGGATTAAAAATTTTTTAAATAAGCTCCTTCGGTTCTTTAGACTTTTAGAGTTAATCTATTGTATTTTTATAAACACATATTTAAGAGCTCATACTCAAAATTATTTCCCGATGAGAATATTCTATGGAGAAATACATTTCATTTCAGGGTGGCAACATGTCAGGGAAGACAGGGAGAAAAAAATTTGTCAGGGAAATCAGGGAAATGCGAGTAGCTGTCAGGAAAAATAAAAATTGAGCTATTAATAAGAATAATAAATTACCAGGGACGGGTCTAGAACAAATTGGGGGGGGGGTCCGAACGTAAAATTTACAACATAAGTTAAGGGTGTTAAAAACAAGTTTTAACTTCAAAATTTGATTTCCTCATTTTAATCACCAAATATTATGACTAAAGATTTTTTCGCTCTGTACACGTACTTCTCTTAGAAATAAAAGTATGCCTATACAGCAAAAAAAATTTTAATTTGAATGCTTTTTCCTTAAAACGAGGAATTCGAAACCTAACTTCAAAATTCAATCTCTTCATTTTACAAAAAAAGTATTCAAATTATACATTCTTTCGCTCTGTACGCATATTTCTATTTAACAAAATGAATTGCTCTACAAATCAAAAAAATATCTAATTATAATATTTATTGAATAAAATTAAGAAATCGAATTTTAAAGCTAGAACTTGACCCAACACCCTTAATTCATGTTCAAAATTTTTTAGTAAGTCTGATATTTCAGGGGGGGGGGGTCCGGACCCTCCCTTGGATCCGTCCGTGCAAATTATAGTTTATTTAACAAATTTTTAGAAGATTTTCAAGAATTTCGAGGGATTATAAAGAATTTTCAGGCATTCTTTGTGATTCTATAGGTTTCTAAAGATTTCAAGAAATTTTCAATCATTTTAAGGGATTTTAAGAGGTTTCCAGAAATTTTAAGGGATTACATGAGATTTTTATGATATTTAAAAAATTTCGTGAAATTTTAAAGGATTTCATGAAATTTAAAGAGATTTTTAAGAAACTTTAGGGAATTCAAAGAATTTTAAGGTATTGCAGACGTTCCTCGTGAAATTGAAAAGGATTTTAAGAAGCTTGTAAGAATTTTAAGAAATTTTGGAATTTTTAAAGTGATTTTAAGATATTTTAATGTTTCTCATGGAGTCTTAAATAATTTCAAAAGATTTGAAAAATATTTTGAGAAGTTTTAAGTGATTTAAAAGTTTTTCGTGGAATTTAAAGGCTTTTAAATGATTTTGAGTAACTTTAAAAGGAGTAGTGAAACTTTAAGGGATATCATGAAATACTAAGAAAGTTGAAGGAATTTCGTACAATTTTAAGAAATTCTAAGGGATTTCATGAAATTTTAAGGGACTTTAAAGGTTGTCATGAAATTTTAAGGGACTCTAAAGGTTGCCATGAAATTCTAAGGAATTTAAAGAGATTTCGAAGTTTGTCGTGAAATTTTTAAGGATTTCAAGAGGTTTCTATTAATTTTAGAGATTTTTTACGAATTTTAAGTGATTTAAAGAGATTTTTATATTTTTAAAAGACTTCGTAGAATTTTAGTAGATTTCAAACGATTTTATGGTGTTTCAAAAAATTTTAAGTGATATGCGAAATTTTTGAAAAATTTCAATTGCATTATTATTGAAAATTGATTTGCAATTGAATCTTGTGGCCACCCTGAATTTGCTAGAATGTGGGATTTGCATATTTGAGACTTATAAGCAAAATTAAAATATCACATTATCGATTAATTTTTCTACTCTCTGGTATACATAATTAAAATCAGGTTTTAGAATGCGCTTGACTGTTTTATACATATCTTTTCTATTTGTGTATCTAGTTTCTTGAATTTGTATTTACTTGAATTATTGTTTCAGCGGAGCCACAGGACGATTGTAATCGGATGAAGTTGGGCCAAGCATGCCCTCTAAGAAGCAGTACAATCTCGTGCATAATGACGAGTACGATACGCGAATACCGCTCTACAGCGACGAGACGTTTCATCGTGGTATCATTTTCCACGCCAAGGTAACTCGATACAGCCTTAAACACTTGTTCTTGACTTTATCCAGGAGATTGGCACCTCGTCGAATCTAACGTAGCATTAAACTTCACTTTTCCAACCGGAATGACAAGCAAGATATCTGTTTCTTAGAATCAAAAAACCACAATATCTATCTTTCATAAATACACTGTAAAAAATTTTTCGAAAATTTTTCCGTAAAAGGTTTGCCCTAAAATTTTGAAATTTTTCCCAATACATTCGCAAATAATTCCGAATGGTAGTTGGAATTTTTTCTAACTAATAAGTAGGTAATTTTTCCGAATGAAGTAGGAAAAAGTTCTGAATGAAGTAGGAAATTTTTCCGATTGCAGTAGAAAAAATTCCTATACTGTTAACACTAAAAAAATTTTAAAATAAAAAAAAAGTCGAATGCGCTGTAACTAAAAAATGATAAACAAGATTTAATTATTAATTATTAAAATAATAATGTTTATTAATTACTTGAGACAAAAAATTTCATTAACGTATTCAACAGTGTCGATATGTATTAATTTTACAACATTCGACAACTGTCGAATACGCTAATGAAAATTTTTTTCTCAAGTAATTAATGAACATGATTATTTTAATAATTAATAATTAAATCTTGTTTATTATTTTTTAGTTACAGCGTATTCGACTTATTTTTTATTTAAAAATTTTTTTACTTTTTTATTTTTAGTAACATATTTTTAATTATTTATTTTATTTAATAAATTTTATTTTAATATGTTTCATTTCATTTTATTTTAATCATTAATTTTATATATGATTTTATTAATAATTAAACTTTTAATTTATCATTTTTATTGTCGTTGGTAATTATCGTAATATCGTTGAGGAGTTCCTGTCCTTTGAAGAAGAGTCGGCTTGGGCCTTCAAACAATTCTATCTAACCTTGTAAAAAGGAGAGCATTGAAGTGGATTATATGGCATAGAAAAAATTGTACACTTTAATGCCTATAAATCCAAACAAATTCCGTTTTTGTCCGAATGCGCTTCTTGGCATTCGACTGTTTTCGTTTGTGTCATTTTGAATCCACAAAAAAAATACGGCATGTAGTAGACACGAGAATGAATATTTAGGTATACCTGAAAGTGTTGAAGATGTCTCTTAGGAGAATCATTTTTCAAATACGCCAAACTAATAATTTTTGAAACAATTCGGAAATATAGAGAAAAATTGTTTTTAACAATCAGAACTTGTAATATTAATAGCAGAAAAGAGTAATTAACAAATTTTATGGAAAAAATAATTGTTTAAACAAACTAAATTTGTTTAAATTATTGAAAAAAATTAACCAAATGTTGATAAATATTCCACTAGATTAATAGAAGTAATTTTTAGAAAAAAAAAAAAAAGGATTTTTGAGAAAAAGAATATTTAAACAAATGGAATTTGTTTGTTTGTACCAATATATTCGGAAAATTTTCCAATATTCCTTGGAAAAACGTATATCCGACCTTTTTCGGAAAAATTTTCTACTATTTAGTATGAAAAATTTCGGAAATTTTTTACAGTGTTACTCCATTTTAAATTATTCTCACGGATATTTGAAAACGATTACAGTCAACACGGGTCGTCACCTATTCATCTTTTTCACGTATTTTGCATTTGTTCACTTTTTTCACCTATTTTGGAAATTTGTCACCTCACCTTTTTTCAATTGATACAGTTGAATCTTATGAAAAATTATTAACATTGGAATTATATGACAATTCCGGGTCATTTGCGGATTGAAAAACTTTTTCGGAAAAATATTTTTATTTGACGCTTGCAGTTTTTCAATTGAATTGAAATTCAAATATTTTGAATTCTTTTTAAATCCTTAAAAAAAATTGATCCTGTGAAATCCTTAGTAATTCGTCAAAATTACTTCGAATCTTTTAAAGTCCCTTAAAATTCCTTAAAATCAATTAAAATGTCTTAAAATCTTTGAAATCCTTTGACATTACTTGAAAATCGTTAAACTCTTCTGAATTTGTTTGAAATCGTTTCAAATTCTCTAAAAACATTTGAAATTTCTTGAAAATCCTTAAAATCACTTAAAATCTCTTGAAATCCCTTAAAATTTTATTAAATCACTTCAAATCACTTAAAATGACTTGAAAACCTTGAAATTTTTTTAATTTTTTTTTTCTAAATCTCTTAAAACTATATATTTTAAATATCTTGAAACTGTCTAGAAAACTTATTAAATCTCTTGAAATCCCTTGAAATTACTTGAAATCTCTTAGAACTTTTTGAAATATTTTGAAATCACTTCAAGTCCTTTGAAATCTTTTTTAATGACTTTAAATCGCTTGACATTCTTTAAAATCATTAAAAATGTTTGGGAATCTTCCAAATTTCTCGAAAATCACAAAACCTTTTTGAATTATTTAAAAATTCCTCGAAATTTCTTAAAATCATTTAAAATCACTTGAAATATCTTGAAATCCTTTAAAGCCTCTTTAAATCCCTTGAAATTATTTAACCCCTAGTTGGCATACTGGGTTCCAGCTATGTGTGGATGTTTCCAAAAATATTCAGAATATCTCACAATCTTGTTAATCGCAAAGGAAATCTTTAAAAATCGTTTTAAATTCTGCAAATTTATCTTGATATCGAATTAGTTTGAATTCTTTTCAATTCTCCTTGAATTAATTTGAATGAAATAATTTTAATTGCTTGAGAATTTACATCGAACTCTTTTGAAATATTTTTCCATTCTTTTGAATTGTGTTAAATTCCTTTGAAATTCATATTTGAAATATTTTCTTTTTAATAAGAATTTGTTTAATTTTTTTTATGGTTTTCTCAGAAATTTTAAGATATAGTTTATATTTTAGGCGATAAGGAAAATTTTAAACTTCAATTTGTATTTTTAATTTAAATTTTATTAACTTGAGGTTAAATTTTTTTTCCCTCCTGGTCAAATTTTCTAATATTTGTTGGTTGAAGTTTGTTTCGGTTATTCTTCACTTATTTCTTACCTATTTTTATTTTTAAAAAATCTGCTCGCTTCGCTCGCACATTCTCATCACACGTCGCGCTTCGCGCTCCGTGTTGTGCGCTTGCGCCTTGCGGGACGCTTACGCCCTTCGGGACCCTTGCGCTCTGCGGGACGCTTGCGCCCTTCGGGACGCCTGCGCTCTGCGGGACGCTTCGCACGCTTGCCAACCTTTATCGCTACTATATATTTTTGTTTTAAATTAAGAGGAGAACTAATTTACTTAAGGTTCGATCGACCTTAAGAAACACATTCTCATTAGTGCACTCGCACTCAATATTTGATATTCATCTCGCGCTCGGCTCTCTTTACCATATAGTAGATACAAATAAATAGTTAAAAAGTTCGCGTTCCGGAGTATTTAATCGCAGTTTTTTTCTGCACACATTTCTGTAGCTTTCTAATAAATTATATAATTAAAAACATTGTTTAAACAATGCTATGTTAAAAACATAGCATGGACCTTTTTTTTTGGAAAAATCATATCTTTGATTTTAATTAACCGATTTAGCTTTTTTACATCTGCAATTTTTTGTAATAAAACGTACTTTCATATAAAAAACTAGTTTATTGCAATATTTTCTCATATCTCACGTTTTTTGGCGGAGAAATTGAATTTTTTAATTTCTTAACAATATTTTTCACGATTAAAACGAAAACTACTTACCCTATCAAAAAATGCTCAAGGAAGAATTTGTAAATCTTGTCAAGACCAATAATAATGTTTATTATCATTTTCTCTGTATCTCGCGTTATTTGGCTGAAAATTTGAATTTTCGATTTTTCAAGAAAATTAAAGAAATTGTTATGCCAGTCTTGTAGGGCGTTCAAAAAGCAACATTTTTTATCTATTGACTTTTTTTCATATCATGCGTTATTTGGCTTTAAATTTTAATTTTCGCTGGTTTTTTTGAATTTTCAAAATGTTATAAGTCTGACCATTTTTTTTATATCGAAAAAAGTCATGAGGATAAATTGTTTGTCTTTTCGAGTACTACGAACATCAATACATAGAATTTGAAAATTTAAAAAAAAGTGGTCTCAAAAATTTTCAAAATGCTCTAACTATGAATTTTTATCCAAAATGGCTGACTAACGAACTCGACTTTCATTTTTGGACACTAAAAGAGTATACCAAAGGCCAATCCAATTGGTCAATTCTTTCGAAAGTTATTGTGCTAACAAACTAAAATCTACAGACAGACACACATTCTTAAAAACATGTTTTTTGGGTTCAGGAGGTCTCAAAACGTGGACATTTGACAAAAATGGGGGGGAGCAAATTTTACACAAATCTAATACATTCCCTGATGAGAATGTAAAAATAACCCATTCATCTATTTTAATGACAATTGGTACTGTGTTGACTAGATCCATTAAGCTAGCACCTCCACAATCGAATTTCAATATGTCTAATATCTCATAATTTTGGGCTTTTTTTGGGCACCAATAAAAATTTTTGGGCTCCTTTACTTTTTTCAAAAAATCAATTTTGCTGTGGAGGTGCTAGCTTAACATTAAACTAGCACCTCCAACGTATAAAATCGCAAATTAAAAAAAATCGATTGCACCATAATTTTGGGCTTTTTTTGGGCTCTTGAATTCCACAAAAACCAACTCTCAAAAACAACCCTTAAGTTCCAAAATGAACCCCCTTTATAGAAATTCTATTTTTCAAACATTGAAGTACACAGTATTTTTGGGCTTTTTTTGGGCTCCAGGATTACAAAAAAATAAACTGTCCAAAAACACCCTTTAAGTTGCAAAATCAACCCTTATTAAAAAAGTTTAACATTTTAAACAATAAAACACACTATATTTCTCTGGTTTATTTGGGTACTTAGAAAATCCCAAAATTAACTTTTGGGCTTCATCCCTTGATGCAAAAAACTACCCCCTTTTTACCACGCAGATATGACTTTGCTGAAAATAATTTTTACATCAAGGGATGGAGCCCAAAAATCAGAGTTGGTATTTTCGAGGAGCCCAAAAATCAGAGACACTTTTGACGTTGTAAAAAGTTGAAAAAGATTATTTTTCAGCAAATTCAAATCTGCGTGGCAAACAGGGGGTAGTTTTTACATCAAGGGATAGAGCTCAAAAATCAGTCTTGATGTTTTTGAGGAGCCCAAAAATGAGACACTTTTGACGTTGTAAAAAGTTGAAAAAGATTATTTTTCAGGAAAGTCATATCTACGTGGCAAAGAGGGGGTAATTTTTTTCATTAAGGGATGGAGCCCAAAAATCAGAGATGGTATTTTTGAGGAGCCCAAAAATCAGAGACTCTTTTGACGTTGTAAAAAGTTGAAAAAGATTATTTTTCAGGAAAGTCATATCTACGTGGGGTGTTTTTGGAGAGTTTATTTTTTTGTAATGCTGGAGCCCAAAAAAAGCCCAAAATTATGAGATATTATACATATTGAAATTCGATTGTGGAGATGCTAGCTTAATGGATCTGTGTTGACTGCGATTGTAAAAGGAATAATTTCAGATTGAGCATGTAAAACGGTAGAAAGCGATCATGACTGAATGACTTCAAGATTCATCAATCCTATTATTACTTGAAACTCCTGAAATAGTTCAACTCCAAAGGAGTTGAACAATTTCAATTTGGAGTTAAAAAGAGTTTAAAAATGAATAATTTACAAGAGTCGCCTATTCTTCTTCTTGAATTGAGAATCTCACTAACAGGCCTGGAAACTAGAATTTCAATTTATTCTTATATCTATTTTATGAAAGTTAGAAATGTTTGAGACACCTGTAATAAATTCAGACTGAATAATAAGTTTCTATTCTCACAAGTTGTAATAAACTCAAATCAAAAGAATTGTGGATTAGCTCTCAGTCTTAAAAATCGGAATCTGCTGAAAAGAAGTTGGTGACAAGTGAGAAAATATAGTGATGCGAGGCTGGTTCAAAAAATGATGAATTTCTTCGGTTCTCTTCGATACGCAAGAATGAAGTCGTGGATAAAAAATGAAAACGAGAAACGACAAGAGATATTTTTAGAAATCCGCTGCTGCTGCTTCTACGCTCACATAGTGATGGCACTTTGCACGTGTTTATTTCAGTAGCTCTCATTCCGAGAAAGACCGAAAGCTTTGTATCCAATGCTAAACTGCTTTCACGTATTCGCGTAAGGGGTGAAGAGGATGATTCCGGCATCTCCTTCATTCTCTGACCATTCCTTATAAAATCGTATCTGTCTGTCTCCGTTTATTATATCCGATTCCGGCTAATTTTATTAGCCGAGCAATCCCGTTTCCAACGATGAATTACAGACACCTCGAAAAAATCACTAATTCTCTTCTGAACAGATTTCGTCACCAGTGAGAGAAAATCTTACAAGCTTGTTACAATTGCTTCTATTTTTTAAAGTGGGTTTCGTGTTCTAACAAGCAGTTACAAATTATTAGGACAGACCTTTTGTACATCCTAAATTCAAGATTGAATAATTTTAGTTTGAAGTATTCAAAGCCAGAGGCAGCTATATTATTTTAGAAGGTTTTATGACAAATATTCAGAAATAGTTTGGAAATCGAAACTACCGAGGTGATAGAAAAGATTCCATTGAAGCAAATAAATTATATTCTAGTTGGAATACTACCTTCGTTCTTTAAAATTTTAAATCTTCCTCGCAGTATCTAACTCTCGTGATTTGAAATAAGAAAAGTTTCAGTTTAAAGTTTGGTTAAAATATCGGATATCCAGAACAAAGTAGAAAGTCTAGATAATAACAAACGAGAATGTTTTTTTAATCCACGTGACTGCCAAACGTGACGATACGTAATTGACGTAACATCAGTCAAACGTGCTGATCGTGGGTGGACGTATACAATTCACTATAATGGCTTTAGTTTTCAATTATTAGTCATTAAATATTAATAAAGTTAAGTTTGAACTGAAAGGAAGGAAGGAATAAAGAAGTTGATGAGCGTTTCAATCAATTTTAATAATATTTTTTCAAAATGTAGATGTGATTTTAAAAACTCTAAGAGTATTTTACAAATAAGTAAAGATATATGACGCTGAAAGAAAATATTAAAGTCAGTGCCATTTGAGAATGATTCTAATTTCCTGTAGTCTGTTCCAAGAAATTCAGATATTTTACAACTCCAGTCGACGTCAGAATTACGTATTCTTTATTGATCGTTTAAAATCGGATTTCTCTGTATTGTAGTTACGCTTACGTCCGACGTGAAAATGATTTAGATTGCTACTTCGAATCTTCGTATACTAAGCTGGACCATCGCCTATTTTCATCGAACTTACTGCGGAAAATGGTACACACCTGGGTATTTAGAACACCAGCGTGTGTATCGCATTTATTTTTTCTAAAGATCCATTTTATATATATTCAAGCTTTAGCTTTTTTTTTTTGAATTAATAACATTCAAATTACAGTGTGGCCACATGTCAGGGAAGTCAGGGAAATCCGAGTAGCTGACACGGAAAGTAGAAATTGATCCATTAATAATAATAATAGTAATAATAATAATAATAATAATAATAATAATAATAATAATAATAATAATAATAATGTTAAATTCCATGAGGAACATTAAAATCTCTAAAACACACTTTATAAATGTCAAAATTTCTTAAAATTCTTA
Organism: Synergus magnus; assembly: GCA_032275165.1. Classification (NCBI taxonomy): domain Eukaryota; kingdom Metazoa; phylum Arthropoda; class Insecta; order Hymenoptera; family Cynipidae; genus Synergus; species Synergus magnus. Next base: position 187,285 of record JAUESH010000042.1, read on the forward strand.
CAAGTTTCTTAACATCCTTTACATTTCCATAAGGAACTTTGCAATACCTTAAAACTAGCTGTAAAGTTGTACCAACTTTTGTGCTCACTCAATGAGCACTTTGTTTCCTGGAAGCAAATGTATTAATATTAGGTCATTTAATTCGTGTCCAAATAAAAAATTTTTTATTTTCTTTACATAAGCTTTGAAATGTGATAATTTGTAAAGTTACAGTTAAAAAATAAATTTTTCAAAATTATAAATAATCTTAACTTTTTTATTTTTCAATGAAGTGTATTAAACTTACAGGACAATCGATTCGTCTTGACACAAGGAATCTTTTTTCTTGTTACGTAAGCTTTGAATTTTAATAATTTGAAAAGTTATAGTTGAAAAATCAATTTTTCAAAATTATAAATAATCTTAACTTTTTTATTTTTCAATGAAGTGTATTATCTTTTTTCTTTTACGTATTATCAAGACGAAACGATCGTCCTGTAAGTTTAATACACTTCATTGAAAAATAAGAAAGTTATGGCTATTTATAATTTTGAAAAATTTATTTTTCAACTACAACTTTTCAAATTATTAAAATTCAAAGCTTACGTAACAAGAAAAAAGATTTCTTGTGTCAAGACGAATCGATCGTCTTCATACGTAAGCTTTGAATTTTAATAATTTGAAAAGTTATAGTTGAAAAATAAATTTTTCAAAATTATAAATAACCATAACTTTCTTATTTTTCAATGAAATGTATTATCTTTTTTCTTTTACGTATTATCAAGACGAATCGATCGCCCTGTAAGTTTAATACACTTTATTGAAAAATAAGAAAGTTATGATTATTTATAATTTTGAAAAATGTATTTTTCAACTATAACTTTTCAAATTATTAAAATTCAAAGCTTACGTAAGAAGAAATAGATTCCCTTTGTCAAGACGAATCGATCGTCCTGTAAGTTTAATACATTTCATTGAAAAATAAGAAAGTTACGGTTATTTATAATTTTGAAAAATTTATTTTTTATCTACAACTTTTCAAATTATTAAAATTCAAAGCTTACGTAACAAGAAAAAAGATTCCTTGTGTCAAGACGAATCGATCGTCTTCTTACGTAAGCTTTGAATTTTAATAATTTGAAAAGTTATAGTTGAAAAATAAATTTTTCAAAATTGTAAATAACCATAACTTTCTTATTTTTCAATGAAATGTATTATCTTTTTTCTTTTACGTATTATCAAGACGAATCGAT
>JAUESH010000042.1:193885-208214 GCA_032275165.1 Synergus magnus
AACTACATCAACCTAGTAATCCTTCTAACGAACCAAGGAGACTAGTTAAATCCTAGTAAACCAGTACCAGTTTTTTTCTCGGTGTATACACGACCTTCTTCGGAAAAATTTGCTACTACTTAGTATGAAAAATTTCGGAAATTTTTTACAGTGCACTCTGAGGATCCCTTTGTCTCAGCATAAACTTGAAAACCGTAAAATTGAAAGAAACTAATTTTTTGCCTTTGACATACATTTTTGCACCTGCGCTTTACACTTGGTCTTACTGCACTTAAACCCCTCGTGGCTTTAGTTCCGCCTGGATTGTTTCGTTTTACATCCAACCGCGGGGTTTCGTTGTGCATCGTGTGCGACCGGCTTAACGCCTCCTTACACACGCGCACAGGTGCGTACGTGCATTATATATACTCGCCATAATTTCGCGGTGCACGCCGTCGTCTGGCGTTTTATCAACTGACGTTATTGTGCTTCCAAAAATAAATATTTAATGCGCGCGCGTACCCACGACACGCGGGTGAGATGACGCGGTGGCCGCGTTTCCAGTACTTGTGCTTTTTTTTTTTAATTATTTATCTTCTTCGTCCTTCACTTGACTTCTTTATTTTCAGAGAACATTGACTTTTGACCTTTTTATTTGTCCATAGGATTACTCAGACTCTTAAAAACAATTTTTCTGAAGCGTTATTTTTTTATAGAAATGTTAAATTATTTATTTATTTAAGAAAAATTTAACTACGTCTCCAAAATCCAGAATTATTTTTCAAAAATATCGCTGCTGACTAAAAAAAAAAAACTTCTTGATTACAAAATATAATTAGATTTTCCTTAAATAAATGAAGGAAAGAATTTCATTTCTTTTTTGTCATTGCGACGGTTTATGAGGAAGTCTTAGGAAAGTTTGAGAATACTCCAGATATTTTTAACAAAATTGTTCCACAAGAGTTTCAGTCAACACAGGTCGTCACCTATTCACCTATTTTCACCTAATTTGAATTTGACAACCTATTTCACCTATTTTGGCAATAATTTTTCACCTCTACACCTTTTTTCAATTGATAAAGTTGAATCATATAAAAAATTATTGACATTGGAATTGATTGGAATTATTTCATTGGATACTTCCGGCTCATTTCTGCTTTGAAAAAACTTTCACGGATACTTAAAATAATAAGAAGGAAAGCCAATCTTTTAAAACTCAAAATATTTTTGATACTTGGAATTTTTTTTAACTCTTTTGAATTCTTTTGCTTCCTCATAGAGGAAGCTTTGTTGAAAAAATCCAGTTTCCAAAAAAGGTTTTTTTCAATATATTTCAAGGAGAATATATCTAATATAATGTCCTGAAAAATTGTCCGGATGTGTGTGTGTTTGTGAGTCATGCTTTTAACGATCCTGCAATATCTGAAGAACTTGTTCAGATAAATTGATGAAATTTGGCATACTTATTCCTCTATATACCAAGTTGAATCTTTTACAAGGGTTTAACAAAATATTTAATTTTACAAGTTTTGTGTACTTTTATAATTTTAGTAAAATTGATTTTTCGAATATAAGTTCTCAAATAATCAAAATTCAAAGCTTATGTGAGAAGAAAAAAGATCCTTTGTGTCGAGACGAATCGATTGACCTGTCTGATTAATACATTTAATTGAAAAATAAGAAAGTTATGGTTACTTATAATTTTGAAAAATTGATTTTTCAACCGTAGCTTTCCAAATTATTAAAATTTAAAGCTTATGTAAGAAGAAAAAAGATTCCTTGTGCCGAGACGAATCGATTGACCTATAAGATCAATGCATTTCATTGAAAAATAAGAAAGTTATGGTTATTTATAATATTGAAAAATTGATTTTTCAACCATACCTTTTCAAATTATTAAAATTTAAAGCTTATGTAAGAAGAAAAAAGATTCTTTGTGTCGAGACGAATCGATTGACCTATAAGATTAATGCATTTCATTGAAAAATAAAAAAGTGATGCTTAATTGTAATTTTCAAAAAATAATTTTTCTAATATAAGCTCTCAAATATTCAAAATTTAAAGCTGCTGTAAGGAAAATAAAGATTCCCTGTGTCGATTCGAATGGATTGACCTATTATTATGATTAATGCATTTAATTGAAAATGAAAGAAGTTATGGTTTTTTGTAATTTAAAAAAATTAGTTTTCATCTATTAGTCTTCAAAGAAGCAAAATACAAAACTGATGTAAGAAAAATAAAGATTCCTTGCATAAGGAAATTATGTTTATTGATAATTTTGTAAAAATTAATTTTTCAACTTCAAGTCTTCAAATTTTCAAAATTCAAAGTTGTTATAAGAAAGTAAAAGGTTACTTGGGTCGTAAATAATCAAATAATCTTATATTAATACATTTTATTTCAAAATATGAATTATGAGATCTTAAAAAACTGGATAAATTTTTGGACAAAAATTCCGGATAAATTATTTGAAAAAAAAAATAAATAAATTATCTGACAAAAAATCTGGATACATTATCGAAATTTTCCGGATAAATTTTTAAACTAAATATCTTGATAAATTTTTGGACAAAAATTTTGGATAAATTTTTGGTAAAAAATGTTGTATAAATGTTTGGATAAAAATTCTTGATAAATTTTTTGACAAAAATTTTGGATAAATTTTTGAATAAAAATTCTGAATAAATTTTTGAACAAAAATCCTGAAAAGAAATTTTCAACGCAAGTTTTGTACGAAAATTTTCAATATTTTTAAAAATAAAGAATGCTTTTTTAATTTTCGGAATTGAAGACATTTTCGGTAATTTTAAATCTTCGATAATTGGAAATTTTCGAGAATTTGAATTTTCGGGTATTTTATATTTTCGGGAAATTCATATTTCCGGTAGTTTTAGGTATATTTCGGATATTTTACATTTTCGGGAAATTGAAGTTTCGGGAATTTGAAATTTCGTTAATAAACATTTTCGATAATATTATTTTTATTCGGGAATTTGAATTTTCGGGAATTATTTTTGCGGTATTTTTCCACATTCGGAATTTTGAATTTTCGACAAAAAGATGTTATCCCAGATTAACGCTTATCATTTTAACTAGTTTTTTTATCCTGAAACGTTTGACTTTCAATGAAGTTTTCTTTTCTCTTTTTTTTTCTGAAACGTTCGACGTTCAGAGAGGTTCTCTCTCTTTTCGAATGTAGATTCTTTGTATATATTTTTTATTTTACTTTAGTGAACTTGATTTATCTTTGTCCCAAGAAAGGACTGCTCCCAATAATTTAAGTTATACTACTCATCTAAATTGTTTGTTTAATAAAGTTATCTATTTTATTTAACTAAATTATTGTAATTAGAGTTCTTTGTATACTATGTAAAAAAAATAATTCATTTTTCTTATAATTAATTATTAGTAGCGTTACAGCTACTTTTTCAGTTTTATCTATTATAAGTGAAACCTATTAGTCTTTGTTCTGGCGAAACATGATGTCTCAAGTTAGTTTCTATAGATCCTACGATCTTACAAATACTGACAATGTGTGTTCTGATTATATTTATACGTATCTCTGTACTTGGAATCCTATTTATATCGCAAATCTTTTGTTGTTTGTCAAACTGAATTTGAATAAGTGCTCGATAAATATTATTGTGCGTGATAAATATTTTTAAACAAATGCGGAAATTGTTGCAAATAGACTTGAAAATTATGCAGAGGTAAAATGTAATATTTTTTCACAACATTAATACTTCATCTATTAATCTTAGCAACTTAAATCTCAAAATTTATTGTCGAAAACTATTATTATTTTTAACACATGATAACGTCACTTATTCTCCTTTGCTAGGAAACAAGATACAGATTCTAATTATTCGAAATTGGAATTAAAGTTTCCTCAAAAAGAAGTTCTTCTAGATCTTTAATAAAAATCTTCATAGCTTGAAAGTTTTCTTTATACGCAACTCAATGGGTGGTCTCTAGTTCAATTCACAGGATAAAAGGAAAGCTCCAGGAAGAAGTAAATCAATCAGCCACTAACTTCAAAAATAGAATCCAATGGTCGCATCAGTTTACATTTTACATCTGGTACAAGGAACCCAATTGTTATCATCACTTGAGAGTCCCTGCAAATTTCATTCCATCATAAAAGTCGTCAGTTTACCTTCTATTTCAGTTATGGGCTTATGCTAAAAGTACTGCATTTTCTGGTACTTTTTTTCTTATAAGAGGATCATCTTCATTCATATACTCTTGACACAGAGGACTAGATTTGCGACGTCTACGACAATAGTTTCTAAATTGGCAGATGGCAGGGTGTTCGAAAAGAAGAAGGAAAACTCAGACGTGGACGTACTACAACCGTTCTAGAAGCCAACATTTCATACACCCACCTATCCACCTAACCCACCGGCTCCACCAATCCGCCAGCCAGTCAGCCATCCGGTTCTTCACCACACGCGGCGTGGATCCTCCACGAAATGCCATTGAGCACCGCGGAACCCAGAAAATTAATGCGCTTATAAATAAACCGCGAGGAAAAATCCAGCCAAATAACACGATGGCGAGCTTCTACCAAGCTCAAGAACTTCGAGAGCTAGTACATCATTTTCAACCAACGAGAGCTCTCCGCCAAAATTTCCGCTGACTGCTAGAAAGGAGATCCGGAAATAATCAGATTAAATTGAATATCTTCTGTTAAAGAAGAAAATTGCTCGAAGGAAGAATATTTGGAGAGAGAAGACTTTTTGGAGATCTGGAAGTTGTAAGGTGAAAGTGAATTAAGATCAGTGGAGAAGATTGGAAGAAGTTTCCATCAGAGGATGGAAAGTTAGGACCTTCTGAAAATGAATAAAGACTATTAGTTATTACCCGAAAGATGGGGATGTAAGCTTCGGATAGAATTTGGGAAAGTGAATCAAGAAGAGCTAAGGAAGTTGTCATCTTCTGAGAAGAATATACAAGAAGATATTAAATTTAATCAGAGGTTAGGAAATAGAACTCGGGGAAAGATTTAAGACAATTCATGATGTTCTTTTTGTCTTTCAGTACCAGAAGTAGTAAAGATTCTCTTTTCCTGAGACCATCTTTCAACTCTGTTCCAAAATACATTATCTAAGCAGTGACATAGATCGTCTAAACTGAATGTTACACAGAGAGAGCGAGAAAGAGAGAGAGAATAATTCTTCAAATCTTTAAAGAAAGAAGCTTAAAGACCACTGATTGATTTTCGAAGATCTATTGGAATCGAAATTCCGGACCATTGATGTTAACTAAGACATAATTCTATTATTGTGTGGAAATCTTCATTATCTGAACTCGACTGCGCTGACATAAATGATATAGCGAGCAAATTCCGCTTGTCAGAATGCGCACCTGGTCAGACAAATCATGCTTGCTCATGACATACTGCGCACTCCTCCGACCTTGTCATCCGTTTCTTGAAAATTCTTAAATGAAAAGATTACCTTGATATCGTGATAAAAAGTGTAACAATAATTTGAGGATGTGGAAAAGGTGAAATATAACAGTGAAATTTTAAATTTAACAATGTTGCGAGGTGGTTTGGCAAGACAGGCCAGTATTTTGACTGATGTCCCTGCGAATGGAAGTGGCAACTCAAGTCCCGGAAGTCCGGCGGATGTTGATTGTGCAGTCAGACCGAGGAAGAAACTTTCATTTAAGGAACCAGAATTTTTTGGATATTTGAGGCTCAAGAAACCTCTTCCGAAAAATAAGCAACCTCCGTTGATTGAACATTGTGTCACTCCGGCGACGGAATCGAACTTGAATGATAGTCTTTTCGATGAAGATGATGAAGCATTTAAGGCAGAACTTGAGGTGAAATTTCGGATTTTGACAAATTTTAATTTAATTTCAGTTAATTTTTGTAATCAATTCATTTGAAATCAGTTATAAAATTTTAAATATATAGGTTGATGTGATTCCAATTTGGTTTCGAATCCCTAATTCTATTAATTTAAAACATTCCTCTACCAAAAAAGATTACTGTCAAGAAATATTATTAGTCTTGCTATGTATGTAGTAAAGAAGCTTTTAAATCAGACGTTGGAATGCCGGAAAGTTAATTCGGTTCTACCTTCTGCGAGTGTCACTCTTCATTATCTGTCGTAGAAAAGGGAGAAACTTAGGACTGTTTTTTTGCGATGACGTGTTCGTTTGCAAATAGTTAGGTATTTTAAGTTTCCTAAATTCTTCACTTCTCTAAAGATGGAAAATAGATTAGCATAAGATCCAAAATTTCCAAATAAATCACAAACAGTTTTTTGGATTTTAATTGTCCTTAATTTTTTTGAACCCGGCGAGTATTCCTGACAATCTGGTCCAAGAGCCGTTCAAATCTCAAAAACTCTGGAAGTTATTAAAGGTCAAAAAAATTTTTTTTCTCATTTTTCCAAAACATTGCCACTTTTCGCAATACTGTTTGAAATTCTTTGCTCAAATTGCACAAATAATTGATATTTGGTCAAAATTAGATGTTTCACTTAGTTTAAGAAGGTTTGAAAAATCCAAATTTCCAAAAAATCGTTTTCTGACTATAACTCAAAAACGGTTTTTGGATTTTAATTTTCCTTGATTTTTCTGAACCCGGCGAGCATTCCTGACAGCCTAGTCCAAAAGCCGTTCAAATATCTCAAAAACTCTGGAAGTTATTAAAGGTCAAAAAAAAAGATTTTTTTTCTCATTTTTCCAAAACATTGCAACTTTTCGCAATACTGTTTGAAATTCTTTGCTCAAATTGCACAAATAATTGATATTTGGTCAAAATTAGATGTTTCACTTAGTTTAAGAGGGTTTGAAAAATAAAAAATTTCCAAAAAATCGTTTTTCCACTATAACTCAAAAATGGTCTTTTGGATTTTAATCTTCCTTGATTTTTCTGAACCCGGCGAGCATTCCTGACAATCTGGCCCAAGAGCCGTTCAAATGTCTCAAAAACTCTGGAAGTTATTAAAGGTCTAAAATAGTACATTTCGATACTAGTGCGCGAATGTGATTTTAGCCTCGAGTGAATGTTTGAAAAGGTGACACAAGGTTGAAATATCATTCTCGCAAATGTATCGAACCGTATTTTTTGACACGACGTGTGCGAAGCTTGATTTAGTTTACGCTTTTTTGACCCAGCGTGTGCGAAATCGAGTTTCGCGCATGGGGTGTCAAAAAAAATTTTTTTCTCATTTTTCCAAAACATTGCCACTTTTCGCAATACTGTTTGAAATTCTTTGCTCAAATTGCACAAATCATTGATATTTCGTCAAAATTAGATGTTTCACTTAGTTTCAGAAGGTTTGAAAAATCCAAAATTTCCAAAAAATCGTTTTTTGACTAAAACTCAAAAACGGTTTTTGGATTCTAATTTTCCTTGATTTTTCTGAACCCGGCGAGCATTCCTGACAATCTGGTCCAAGAGCCGTTCAAATATTTCAAAAACTCTGGAAGTTACTAGGGGAAGCCGGGGCAAAGTGGTATATCTAAGGTTAAAATCAATTTTTCAATTAAAAAAAAATTTTTTTCGCACAATCGAGTTAGTGGCTTATTAGTTGAATCTATCATAAAGGTTTTATGGGTATTCAACTTTGACATTTTTGATTGTATATAGTCGATTATTGCTATTGTAAAAAAAAAGTGCAAACATACCGCTTTGCCCCATAGGCGGGGCAAAGCGGTATGGACTGTAAATATATATAAAAAATATCATTTTTAACTCAGGAAAATGATTTCTCTTTCTTTCTTTAGTTAGTAGAGGTTTATTGATCCTAGAAAAAAGCATAAAATAATATTTCAACCGTCGCTTTCATCTTCCAGCACATCCTCAAAGTACCTCGTTTTTTTGTTCTTAATCGCGCGTGGGATGGCTTTCCCACGTGAACATTAAAATCTATAAAAAAAAAAGTTAACCAACAAAAGCAATTAATTGAATATGCAAATGAAAGGTACTGGTGCAGGCTATAACGTGATACTACAGCGATTTACATAATAATTAATTAAACCCCAACTTGCTTGCATTGAAAAACCAAAAAATTAGTAAGGGCGCTCCCCTGCGACGTGGACCTCGCGTTATTCGAGAACAAATAGGGGGAATCACACTATAGTCCGAAAATAACATAAGCACTACGGAGGAACAACTTTCTGAAAATATCGATAGATGGGGATCAAATGCTGCTTTAAGAAATCTTCTATACCGCTTTGCCCCGGCTTCCCCTAAAGGTCTAAAAAAAATTTTTTTCTCATTTTTCCAAAACATTCCCACTTTGCACAATAATGTTTGAAATTCTTCGCTCAGATTGCACAAATCATTGATATTTCATCGAAATTAGATGTTTCACTTAGTTTCAGAAAGTACGAAAGATCCAAAATTTCCAAAAAATCGTTTTTTGACTATAACTTAAAAACGGTTTTTTGGATATTAATTTTCCTTGATTTTTCTGAACCTGGTTAGCATTCCTGACAATCTGGCCCAAGAGCCGTTCAAATATCTCAAAAACTCTGGAAGTTGTTAAAGGTTGAACAAAATTTTTTTTCTCATGTAGTATTTCCAAAAATCTCCAATTGTTTGGAAATAAAAGAAGTTATTTAAAAAGAATTAACTTTAACTTTCTACCCATTGGGTTTCAGCTTAATATTCTTTTCGCAAAAAGTTTTGTACTATATGATAAGTTTCTTACCAGCAATTAATTAATTTTTAATTATTTCAGAGTCAAGCGATGAGAGTGGTTAGGACTGTGGGCCAAGCATTCGAGGTGTGCCATAAACTCAGTATAAATGCAAGTGGTGAAGAAAAAGATCGAGGAGATAACGATAGAGGTAGCAGAGATTCGGAAAATCTTCATCGTGACGATGATTACGACGACCGAGAAGAGATCGGAAGCGATCAACCTCAACCTTCCCCAACTTCACTACACAAAGGTCAGCGTAACATGGCACTGTTCAATGGATTCTAGCCAATTGTTTCCATTCTAATTACTAATCGTTTCATTCAATCTGATTCACTCATTGACCAACTTTCAATTCTATATTGTCTTCCTTATTCCTAATTCATTAACTAAAGTTGTTTTCGTTGCCCTGCCTTTTAGTTAAAAAATATTATATCTAGGATTTTTATTATTGGAAAGTAATAATATATTTTATATTTGCAGACATATCGCTGTTAGGTGATGGAGAAGACGTAATCCCGGAACAAACCCCAGTATCGTGTCTTCTCAGATCTCATGAAGTGCCTGTCACAACATCTTCTGCATCACCTGTTGGACAATCTCCATCGGTAAATCTCGTTTAAAAATTCATACCTCACATTCAACACTTTATTGAGAATACTCACTAGGATTTTCCGTGAAAACTAATCTCTATTTTACTACTGGTCAGAATTGTGAGTTCACCTGTTTTTCGATGATCGTTTAAGTTCTCTTAAATTGAATTACACGAAGGTCAAGTTCGTTAGTCAGCCATTTTGGATAAAAATTCAAAAAGTTAGAGCATTTTGAAAATTTTTGAGAACACTTTTTTTTTAATTTACTAATTTTATGCACGGATATTCGTAGTACTCAGAAAGTCAAACAATTTGTCCCTATGACTTTTTTCGATAAAAAAAAATTGGCAGACTTACAACATTTCGAAAATTCAAAAAGACGAAAAAAAAATTAAATTTGACGCCAAACAACGCACGATATGAAAATGCGAGATACTTAGAAAATGATAAGAAATATAATTATTGGTTTTAAAAAGACCTACATTTTTTCCCTTTACCATTTTTTGATAGGGTACGTAGTTTTCGTTTTAATCGTGAAAAATATTGTTCAAAAAATAAAAAAAAAAATTTGAATTGACCTTAAATATTGTTAAATTCACCTTGAATTTGATTGAATTTACCTTGATTCGAAAAACAGGTGAACTCATATTTCTGACCGGTAGTGTATTTTGAAATAATAATTAACTCATCGTTAAAGACTACTAAAAGTGACTTTAAGTTTCTTCTTTTCCAGGGAACGGTAGGCTCCGAATGCGGTGGATTGCTAGCAGGTGGTGAACTGACAGCTCTGAAGCATGAAATCCAGCTTCTTCGAGAGCGATTAGATCAGCAGAATCAACAAACTCGTGCTGCTGTAGCGCACGCGCGACTTTTGCAAGATCAACTAGCCGCAGAAACAGCTGCTCGTATAGAAGCTCAAGTAATTAATTCTCTTATAATTTCCAAGATAGGACCTTGTCACTTCTGTTCTTTATCATTATTGATATTTGATTTTATTCCTTTTCAGACGAGAACTCATCAGTTGCTTGTTCAAAACAAGGAACTGTTGGAACACATAGGTGCCTTGGTAGGTCACCTACGGGAACAAGAACGTATTTCTTCTGGACACATGACCAGTCAGTCGCAAGTGCCAAGTTCGGCGAACGTGCCGTCTCAAACTCCTACAATCCCTGACTTGTCCGGTCTTGGCCAGGTAACGCTCTATCGCATACCTTGACGCTGCGTGCCAGAGCCGACCAATTCGCCTCTGCTATTGCTTGTTCCTGCATAGCGCATACCTACCTTGCAGATTAATTAATTTAAGTAACGTAATTAATGAAGCAATGCATTTTTGTACATTTTTATACTACGTAACACTTTTTGTTCTAATGTCTTTTTTAACTTTTTTTTACATCGTTTATAATAAAATGGAAAATACGAAAATCCAATCGCGTCTATTCGTTTCTGGATTTCACTTGGTTTAATATATTTGCAAATTTGGCTGACGCATGTATTAATCTGCCTAATGTACATGTGGCAATTTTTTTGGAAATCAGATCAGAAACTTTGTTTTGAGATTGAAACTCGAACAAATAAAGGTAACTGAACTGGGAAATCCGAAAGTCAGAGATTCAAATAACAAATTCCTTTTCAGCAAGTAACTTCGTTGCACGGATCTGATCAGTATTGGCTAATAATCCGCTCATAATTTCTGTGCTAAGTTTTAATTGTGTCGTCGGCTAGGTAATGTACTGATATTGAAGATGTATTGTCTCGGGCGCATCCTGCTGCACTGACACGGGAACAGATGCGAAGAAAATAAAAAGAGAGTGTGTATTATAAAAGGTAGCCTTCGGTGGTTGATGAAGATCGACAATACATCGACTGATGTGTTAGGCTTACCAAAAACGAATGGTAATGTTTCCTCAGCGCCCCGGAGGCCAGAACTCACCCTGGGAGCTGGATCCACCGTCCTTTCCATATTGCTCTTATCAGCCTTATCCGACTGAGTCTATGTTATATCCTGGCAACTCGAATACAATGGGTCTTCAGGGAACCAACAACTGCACCGACCAATTGCACTTTCAGACGCAGCTTCTTGAAAGGCTTCACAACATCAGTCCGTATCAGCTCCAGAGGTCTCCTTACACAACACCCTCGCCTTATGCGATGGGACCCAATTTGTTAATTCCACCAAATAGCAGGCATTCGGTAAGTTGGGAAGTCACTGGCTGAGATTTGGTTTGCTTAGTCTTAAACGAAGTTAGATATAACGAGCAAAGCAAATTTCAGCCAGTGAAATAGTAACAGAGTCGCTTTACCGTTTAATAAAAGTAGTTAACCCCTTTTCAGAATTCATCCCAATTCTCTCCAGGATCGATGTCCTTGAGGGTCTCCCAAGCGAACAGTTTTTCCTCCTCTCCAGTGATGTCCCAGAAGATGGAGAACTACACTACCCCGGGATCTGACATCAATCATATGATGCAGGAGGCAAGTTATTCGAAAACCTTGCCGTCTGATAACCGAAAACCTTCTGCAGACGTTAGAAGCAAAGTCAGAACTGTTTACGATGAAATACCCCCTATTATTCTCGACCCGCCTCCTCAGGGAAGACGAAACGAGAATCCTCTCAAGAAAGAGATACAGAGTTCCAGAAATAATGTGACGATTCAAGAGGAAAATGAGTCACTAAATCAAAAGTCAAAGGAGAGAGAAAAAAAGTTGGCGAGTGTCTTAAGGACGCCTGGACCGCCACCTTTGAGAACCACTAGTGCTAGATTGCCTTCCAGAAATGATCTTATGACACAGGTGAAACGCACCACGTGGGCTCGACATACTACAAAATAATTTAGAGGGTGAAGAATTTGAAAATTTATTTTCTTCAAGATTGAAAGGTTTCTAGGGTGTCGATCACATCGGGAAATCCTTTGCATTAGTATATTGAATTATTTTGAATTTGTTGTTTTCTTTGAACTCTTGTAGAAGTGAAACTGAAACATAATAGGAATTGTAAATCTTCCGCGGAATCGACGCCCTAATTTCAATTTTAAACTAGGAAGTAATCATGTTAGGATATTAAAGTTTTTAAATCAATTTGGTTCAATAGTAGTTTTTATACAAATTATTTGTAACCTAGAGAGTTGAAAAATTCGAAGGCTTTCAGATTTACTGGCTTTTTTATTTAAATATTGATAACTTTTGGCTGATTAAAAAAGAAAAAGTTAAAATTGAAACGATGAAAAAGTATAATTTTTGAAGAACGGAAATATTAAATTTTACCCTTTATTTTATATTTTCCCGTGATGAATTTCGTTCCTTGCGTTATTACTTATGTGGATAGTGTTGAATTTTACCTGAACTATTGAACCTCGTTCATGCAGCCGAAGTGGTTAGAGGAGAAGGTGGTATTATGGACCCCACTTTTGTTTTTTTGATCATTGTTGTAAAATTCATTTTCATTTTTTTCGTCCTAATCTCTTCAAAAACTCGTGAATTAAATATTCCCAAATAGATTTTCCATTAAATCAAATTTTAAGTTGTGTGCAGTAACTTAAGGGTGTTGGAGCGTTTTGAAAAAAAACAAATTTTCATGTAGAAAGACCCAAATCTTCCACCTCACGTCGTACATTTCATGGCAAAATTGCAAAGACGCATTGTTTAACGGGTCCTTTCATCGAGATTGGTTTCTCGATGGTAGAAATTGGACTTAGTGTATCTTTTCGGAAAAAAGAAAGTGTTTTTGTTAAAAGGTGAATTTGATCGATTTGATAAAGTTTTTTGAGGTTGCAAAATGTCTGTTTTCTATAGCTTAAAAGAAACTTCACCTCATTCAGAATAAGGCACTGAAGTCAGTTTTTACCAAAAATAGTTGTAAATAATCGACATTTCTATTTTTACTTACCTTTGGAAAAGTTTGAAAACGAGAAAAACATAAAGGCCTTCACTTTACGCCATTCAGGAGGGAATTGAGGAAAATGATCAATTAACCTAGAACACCCACAAAGGGGATCAGCCTTCGTGGGGTCCATAATAAAAGCAGTGTCCATAATACCACCTTCTCCTCTATTATTAAATTACAATCAAGATTATTAATAAAATGATTATTACAAATCTACATTCAAATCGCATAATCTGATGTATGATATACAAATAATTTGAGGGACCTGGTAGTACAACGCACACTTCAATGTTAAAAAAAAAAAAGAAATAGCTTTGTGCCTTGAACATTTCGTTTTTCTTGTTGAGAGTTTACAAAAATTTTATTAAAAAATCTATTAAAATGCAAATTGTTCGTATAAGAGTTTTTTAATTAGCAGTTTAGCTACCAACTTTATTACAGAACTAGAAACAGGTTCTATATCCACTCTCCTATTCCATTATCACTTTTAAGAACTCTAAACTGAAAGTTGAATATCATAAAAAAAATTTACGACGATATTAATACATAAATACTTCAATAAATCACAATAGATGAATCTTTGAACTATTTATTAAACATGTGTAATAATTTTTAATGATATAATTAATTAAAAGCATTAATGAATAAATTTTTAATAAATAAAATCAAATTGACTATAATAAAAAAAAATAACCTTAAAATAATTCTGGAGTCAATTTCATGGAAATTCCACACATTAATTTTGTGGAAAATTTTGTATTTCTATATGGAATTATTTCTAAATTTTCCACAATTCTTATAAAATTACTTTTTGCTATGAATAATTGAAAACAAATTTTCAACCTAGAAAAAAATGTAGTGGACATAAATGAGAGGAGACATAAATGAGATCCACTCAATTTTTAACCAATAATGACTGTTTCAATTATTTTAACCAGATTAATGCAACTAATTAGTTCAATTGAGGGTTGTGTCTTCAAAAAAATAGATTATTTAAAAAAAGTCAATGCACTCAGAATACAAGTACAGGACACTATGACAGTCATCTCAGATCGTCACCTATTCACCTTTTTTCACGTATTTTGCATTTGTTCACTTTTTTCATCTATTTTGGGAATTTTTAAATATTTTTGCTTTCTCATAGAGGAAGCTTTGTAGTCGTTACATTTTCCAATATTTTTAAAATGGTTTAATTAAACTTTCCTCAATTGATA
>JAUESH010000042.1:216223-243190 GCA_032275165.1 Synergus magnus
AATAAACAAATACACAGTTTGGCCATTTTTCGATATTCTTACTTCGTTTTCAGAACTGGATTAACTGTGAATGACCACTTTTTTAAACCCAATTATTATCAGCATGAACAATTTCATGAGAATAATATTAATATTAATTCGATACGCACATCAGACTTTACGTCTGTTTCAGAAGTAAAACTTCTGCTTCTGGATGCAGTGGTCTTTCTGGCTTGACGAACTCACTTTTCAGACTCTTCAAAAATCAAAAAAAAAAATTTTTTCATTTTTGTCAAGAAATAAAAAAAAATAGAGCCTCAATTTGAATATATGTTCTGATAAGATCATGCGGATTTTCATCAGCTTTAATTAAAAAAAAAAACGTTTGAATCGGATGAAAACTGTAGGCGGAAAATCAATTTGTCCAGAGTCGTGATTTTCGTCCCACTGTGCGGCGTCGGATCCTAATAGGATACAGCGTCGGATCCGACACCGGATTTTTCAGTAGGGAATACTTTGGTGTACACTGAAAAAAAAAATTAGTCATCGCAACAAAAACGTTTTGTTGTACAGTTTTTGTTGCCTCAGCAAAATTTATAGCGCGTTTATAGCGAGAAGTAAGGTACCAAAAAGACGTTTATAGGATAAGGGTTAAAATTATTCAATTTTATTTTATTGGAGTTTTAAAAGCTTCGGTTTAACATTTGTTCAACTATAAATAAATTAAATCAGAGTAATTCTCAGTGAAAAATGTTTTTATTCAAGTATGGTAGATTTTTCACATTTAGATTGTGTTTTTAATGGATCTTCAGATTATTATTAAATGGTCCAGGTGGTGGTCTTGGCCTGTATACTGCATTGCCCCCACGACTAAATTCTCGAGGTCTTAAATTTGGAGACATTTCGAATACAGTATCACCCTCCCGTATATGTGTTATATTAGTAGCTGAATTATGCAGTATAACAATCGGTCCAGTTCCCTGTGCTGTATAAGACAGGCCATTTGGTAATGGGATTTCAGTACCCCTTCGTTGGATTGGCAGACGTCTTGAATTATACGTCGATTGATTGTGCTGAACAACTTTATTAAAGTTCTGCGAACTCAATTCTGTAAGAAGCGAAAACATTTTTCAGAATTTTTCCAAACTTTTTTACCTGACCCAAAAAAAAAATTATGGGTTTTTCAAAAAAATGGCTTATTTTTCAAAAGGCCGTAACTTTTTGAAAAATTAACTTATCAGAACGTTTTTTTTTCAAAACTTTTGTTTTTAAATGCACTTTTCAGAAAAAAATTTAGAAAAATTATATAGATAACTTGATGAAATTTTGCATAGTTATTCCACTATATACCAAGTTGAATTTCATAATTTCATATTTGTCCAAACAATATAAAAAAATAGACAACTTCAGGTAGAGATATATAAAAATTTTTTTTTAAATTGCGACGCGAATGTTTAGATTAATTTTAATCTTCGAATTGCAAATCACTCAAGCGTTTACAAAACTCAAGTATAAATTAAAATCGAAAAAAAAATGAAATTTTCATTTGAACTGGAAGTTGTTAGAAAATGAAAACATTAAAACTTTAACGTTTGACATTAAATGATATTTTATTTGATGCCTTGAAATCCATTTAAAAATATTATCCACATTTTGAGGGTATGTAATATTATATTATACACTTACGAATGGAATTAAAGAAAACCGCGAATGTGAGGAGTAGAGTACAAATAACGATCTTCATTTTTTTGAAAATTTCAAACCGACCTTTTAACAGCTTTTCGTGTACTGATATTTAATATTTGATTACGATCTGATTTATATAAGATATCGGAGGACGATTGTTATCGCAGTTGCTTAAAGTTATAAAGTTATATAATTTTTTACATATCATCCACAAAATACGCAGTTCCCTCAAACTTTACAATGTGTGGATTACATATCAGATAGTCAAATACCTTTTAGCGAGAAGTTGCACAATTTATTGCAGGCTTCGGTTTAAAACTTATTCAATCAGAATGCAAAAAAATTCGAAAACTGCAAATATACATTTCTTATAATAAAATATAGGTAATTAAATTAAATTAATCCTCAACAAAAAATGTTTTTATTATTTATTATTTATTCGTACAGAGAGTCAAAATTCGCGTCATTATTCGCTTTAATTATGATTCCAATTTATGTCAGATATCGGAGGAAAGTTTTTACCTTCAGTTGACAAAAGTTAAATACAAGCTCAATTTATTATCGATAAAACCTTGAGAATTATCTTCAATGTGTTACTTGAGCAACTATAAAATTACAAATAATTAAATTTAATAATGAAATAGTAAATATGTTTCTAGAAAAAAACAAAGTAATAATATGTTTTGAAGACAGGCTATAATATTTGTTCGACGTAGAAACAGAGTTTTAATATTTCCGCAGCTTTTAATTTTTCATTTTAATATAATGAACTTTGATGGCCCTAAATTAAAATTTGTTTAATTTTAAAAATTTTATAGGGGAGAAAATATTGAATATGAAAACACGGACTAGTAAATCATACAAAAAGTAATTTTCAAAATATTTTTAAATACATTTATGTCTATGTGCCTGAGCAAGAAATTCTCGACTTTTTAATATGAAATTCAAATTCTTTTAGAGTAAGTGAATGTTTATTTGAATATGAACTTGGATTCAAGTAAACTTGAAGTTGTCATTGAAAGATTCAGATTAAAGAAATATCTTGAAATTTTTCACGACTTTCTCGACATAATCCAGAGAAGAAGAAAGAGTTGGTCTCATCTCGGGTTACATAACTTTCTCGGCGAATAGCTGCATGCCGTGTTAATTCAAATCAAATTCAAATAAAAAATTTGAATTTTTGATTTTTCAAGAAAATTAAAAAAGTTGTTCTGCTAATCTTGTAGTGTATTCAAAAAGCAACATTTTTCATTTCTACACTTTTTTTCATATCGTGCGTTGTTTGGCTTCAAATTTTTATTTTCGTTTGTTTTTTTGAATTTTCGAAATGTTATAAGTCTGACAATTATTTTTTTATCAAAAAAATTCATAAGGATAAATTGTTCGAATTTTTGAGTACTATGAACATCCGTTCATAGAATTTGTAAATTAAAAAAAAAGTGGTCTCAAAAATTTTCAAAAATCTCTAACTTTAAAGTTTTATCCAAAATGGCTGGCTAACGAACTTGACCTTCATTTTAGGACATCAAAAGAGTATACTAAAGGCCAATCCAATCGGTCAATTCTTTCGAAAGTTATCGAGCTCACAAACTAAAAATCTACAGACACACAGACAGACAGACACATTTATAAAAACATGTTTTTTTTGGGTTCATGGGGTCTCAAAACATGGACATTTAACAAAAACGTGGGCGGGGAGGGTCAAATTTTACGAAAATCTAATACACTTTGATGAGAATGTAAAAACATTGTGTGATACTTAGTGGCTTTTCTACAAGTTTGCAATTACCCGGGTAGAAATCGCCATATCAGGGCCCTGATCGGTGATGAAACGCCGCGCCAGACCGGGGCCCGATCGGAACTCGGGCTGCCAGATCTGGACCCGGTCGGGCCGTGTGTTTCATCCCCGATCTGGGGCTCCCCGGTGTGGGCCATGGCAAAATTTCTACTCAGGTATATGTTAATTTGAATATAAATATAAACAAACTGTTACGAAATATATAATTTAACGTTTTAAGTCTTTAAAAATAGTCACGGAAAAGAAATGTGCATTGGATCAAGTCGACGTAATTACTTGACCGATTTTACTTGCAAGAAGTCATTCTTTTCTAACAAGTACAAGGGATCGATTTTCTTGAATCAAAAAAATTATTCATTCAGTGAAATTACTTGGATCAAGAACCTATTTATTTCAAGAAAATAATTATTGAATTAATTTGTGTAATTACAAGTGTTTGTTTGAACTTGAAGAAAGTATTGGATCCAGTATATGATATTCTTACAATAAGTAATCAAAATATTAATTATCGTTTCTTGATCCAAGTAAATACCAATATTTACTTTTATTACTATCTTTCTTAATGTAATATTCATATTCTTGATACAAGAAAATGAATACATTTGTCGAAGAAATAACTTTTAGTATGATACTTCCATATTATGCTTTAAATAAATATGAATTTGAGACGAATGCCTGATGATCTTCGACGATTCCTAAGATATCAAGTGACAATTGCACACGCAGAAAAATGAATCTGTTAAAGTTATAAATTCGCTGGACATTTCTGCTATTCTAGCAGATAAAATATGCCCGTGCAGAAATTTCGATCTGGCCCCGATTGGGGCCAGATCGGGCCAGAGCGGGCCCAGATTGGGAATCCCGATCGGGGCCAGATCGCGGATGAAACACACGCCCAGACCGGGGCCAGGTCAGGACTCCCGATCGGGAAACCCGATCGGTACCCGATCAGTCTCATTGTAATCCATTTTATCAATTTCGCGAATAAAGATCGATTTATAAATTATAAAATATTATTTATTTGAAACGACAGTACAATTATACGTTGTATAATTCCTAATTTTAGAAATTAATAATATAAAAAATTCAGATTGGCTTTAAGTAGAATGTCACCCATCTGAGCCTTTTGAACTTTACATAAAAAATATGTGGGTGAATGTTTCGTTCAATTAAAATGAATAAAAATCAGAAACTTGAAGCCTGATTTTCTGCGTGCGACACTACTCTATTGTCACAATACTATATATTCTTAAATTAAGAAAATATATTCTTTACGCTAGTTAGAAACTATCAAGTTAAGATAATGTACTATTCTCTCTGAGAATACATTTTCTCAGATCAAGAAAATAAGTACTTGTTCCAGGCATACGGTACCAAGTACATATTTTCTTGCATCAATTCCATATTCTATTGTCCCCATTCGCGCCAATCACTGATTTGAACCAAGTAAAATTTACTTGATCCAAGAACATTTCGTTTTCCGTGTAAAGGAAGTTCTGTTACCCTAAATTAACAGCATACATTTTTTTGCTTTTAGTACTGGAATCTCAATGGAAGATGGAGGCGGAGAAGAGATGATTTTTGAAAAGCTGAAGCTTCATAAGGAAGTATTAAGTGGGGTTAAAACACAACCTTGGCCTCTTAGAAAAAAATTAAAGCTTGTTAGACAAGCTAAAGCTTATGTGAGAAAACATGAAGGTGCTCTTCAAGAAAGACTTGCCCAAAGTCATAGTACTAGGGATGTATTAGCGAGGGCGTCCATTCTTCTCAATAAGGTTAATTCACAAATCTATAGGTGTAAAATTCTTTTAAATTATTATTATTTTGATCTTATTTGATAGAATTATTGCAAATTCCGTAAAATCCCCTTAAACTTGTATAAAATTCCAATGTACGTTTTGATAAATATCCCATTAAAATTAAAATTTCGTAGAGGCGCTAGATATTCCTTAAAATTAATTAAAATCCTATAAAACATTGTTAAATCTCTTAAAATCCCATGAAATCTCATCAAGTCCCATAAAAATCTTGAAAATCTAATGAAATCTCGTCAAATCGCTTAAAATTTCTTAAAATTCCAAAAAAGCCCCAATAAATATCGTAAAATCCCTTAAATCCCTCGAAATCTCGTAAATTCTCCCAATATTCTCTAGAATTCAAATAAATTTTGTAAAATCAGTTGATCTTATTTCCTTATAATTGAATGGCTGGCATCCAAAACGGCGTAACCTTCAAAATTTTTGAAATGAACTTTTTCACTTTTTTGAATTGCGCACCAATAGCAACCAATCAGATGCCGAGCGCGACGCATGCGCAGTAGAGTACGGGACTGGAGTTGGAGACACTGCACTCGATATGCGGGTTTTCCCTTTTTGGCCGCCTGGTACCTCTGGGGTTACCCCACTGATCTACGAAATCGCTCATAAAACCCACTATTTTGTAGATAATGAACTGAAATTTTTGGACATGTGTGGCCAAATCCCACAAAATATCGTTAAATCTCGTAAAATCCCATGAAATCTCATAAAATTCACTGCAAAAAATGTCTCGTTAAGTTAACCAGAATATTGGCATTTTTTTGTGTGTTCCATAAAATTCCTGAAAATCCAATGAAATCTCGCCAAATCATTTTAAATTACTTAAAATTCTATAAAGCCCCAATAACATTTGTAAAATCTCTCGAAATTTTGTAAAAATCCTATTTATAATATTCTCTGAAATTTAAATGAATTCCGTAAAATCCTATGAAAACTCGTTAAAACCCTTGAAAGACCTGAAAATTTAACAAAATATGATGTAATCAAGTGTATTTCTCTTAAAATAAAAAAATTATTTATTTATTATGTTTATTATTTATTTATATATTATGTTTAATTTCAAAATCATGTTGTGTTGTATCTCTTTTTTATTTGAATATTTATTAAATATTGATAGTTTTTAATAATAATCCTTTTCTTGCAGAAATGGCAGTACTTTAAGCGAGAAATAGTCAATCTTCAAACAACCCTTGTACCATGGGAACATCGAATAAAAGCAATCGAATCTCATTTCGGTTCAGCAGTTGCATCATATTTTACTTTTCTTCGGTGGTTATTCTGGATTAATTTAGTTATTTCCGGAATTCTTACTGCTTTTGTTGCCATTCCAGAAGTAAGTATTATGTAATTAAAGAATAAGAAAGCCTAATTTAAATATTAAAATTTTAATTCACAGGTATTAACAGCAAATGTAAAAGATGCTGGCGAGAGGAAAATTATGCTTCCCGATGAAGAAGTAAAAGCAAGCCATTTTTTAACTTTGTGGGAATTCGAGGGTATTTTAAAATATTCGCCCTTTTTTTATGGCTGGTATACAAATAAACCTACCAATAGAGTATATCGACTCCCATTGGCTTATTTCATCACTAATCTAGTCGTCTACACCTACAGCTTCGTTGCTATTTTACAAAAGTACTTATATTTTATTTGAGTTAGAAGGTTTATTAATTTTTGACTTATTTCAATAATTAATCGTTTTAAATATTTTTTAGAATGGCGAAAAATTCCCGAATGAGCAAATTATCTGAAAAAGAAGACGAATGTATATTTTCGTGGAAGCTTTTCACCAGCTGGGACTTTATGATTGGGAATACGGAAACCTCTCATAATCGAACAGCTAGTATTGTTTTAGGATTCAAAGAAGCTTTGCTCGAGGAAGCTGAGAAAGCCAAAATTCAGCGAAAGTTAGAAATATTTAATATATTTTCTTAATCCTCAATTATTTCTTGCTAAGAGTGATTTAAAAAAAAAATTAATTTAGGGTTCTTAATTTAAATTAAACTTCTCAGGATTCAAATATAAAGTAAATATTTATTTAAAAATATGAGAACTGTCGGATACAGGTTCTACGGTCTACAATTTACTTACACCACTTCAGTTCAGGTGCTCTTCGAGTCGCGATCAACGACCTTCTTCGACAGACTAACTATTCTAAAGGACTGTCGGTTACTCAAGGCCCTTCCCCCTTTCCCCTAATTTATGAGGGTGTCTACATCCCCTCTTGCAAATTTTCTTAAGTTGTCTACGTCACTCCAGATGTTTCGTACAGTTTTATTGCTTTATTACCTCTAAGCAACCATCTGAGTGAAAGTTGAGAAAAGTACGGTCTTATTGTGCCTGCTATAAATAAAGGTTTGGAGATAGCTCGGCCCCGACAAATTCTAAATCCTAATCCTCAGGAAAAACCGAATCGACACGTCCCTACAATCTAAGTTTATTACAACGTCTTTCGCTAAACGATTATTTTTACAAAAGCTTGGAAATATTACTACAATTTCGGTCATATGACAGTTTGACGCCCTCGTCAAAGGTTTTACAAGAGAGAACCTTATTTAAATCTAAATTGCACTTCGCACACTCACACTAATTCCAACATTACACTTCGTCTTTCTCCAACATTCTCTTACATGTCCATTCTTTGATTACATATTTATGTATGTTTTGAGCTCTTCATGCAGATTGCTTTGGAATCAACTCTGGACGTTCGGCTGATAATATCCCCTCGTATGGCTTTTGGCTCTGACGTTCTCCTTCGATATCACGAATCAAATACCGATCATTTCCCAAAAGCTTAATCACTTCGTAGGATCACTTCTTTTGTCTAAGTAGTTTTCGATTCTCTCTGGTAGCCGCGGAACTACTACTTATAACCATGACCAGGTCACCGGGTTGATACTCGTAAACAACTTTTATATTTTTGTCAAATTGTTCCTGCATTTTGGCTCGATTTACCTCTAATAATTCCTCAACGGATTCCTGCTGTTCTTACAACCCAACATCCCTATTTAGTGCAAATATTTCTCGCTTCAAACGATTATCTAAAAGTCCGACGGTTCTATGAGTAAACACTACCACTGTACATCCAGAAATTTTTCGTCCCAACCCTATCTTCTTCCTCTTCGGTAATCGTCGCTAAACACGTCAGGAAAACACGATTTTGCCTCTCTACTTGTCCATTTCTGCGAGGAGTCCCTGCTGCGATCTTAACATGTTGAATTTTGTATTCCTGACAAAATTGATCAAAGTCTTGAGCAGTAAAAGCTCACAGCTTTTAACACTGTATATTTGCTGAATTCGCAAATTATCGCACACACGTATTTGTTATCATTTTGCGTCGTCACAAACGGTCCTGCGTGGTCTATATGAACGCATTGAAACGGTGCATTTCCCTTTTCAAGTAGATGTAAAAATCCCGGTTTCTTACCACTCGGTTTTTTATAATACAGACAATTAATGCATCTTTTAATATATTGCTCTACAAATTCGCGCATTTTTGGGAAATACAGTCGAATTTTTTCATTCTTAACCCGATACACGCGCGAATTATTCATTGTGAATTTCTCGTGTGTTAGTTGATCGCCTGCTTCGAGTTTGTCGCGAATTTTCATAATTTCGTCACTTCCCCTTTGTATCGCGGCAATCCAATCCGTATTAATTTTTACGCTCATCACCGGCAATCCCACGAGTTCCATCTCTTTACTCGGTTCTATGGGATTTCGACTTAACCCATCTGCTACCGAATTATTAACCCCTTTTAAATATTATATTCTGTAACTAAACTCTGATAGTCTAATGAACGAGCGTCCTATACGAGGACTCAAGTCTCGCTTTCCCTCTAACATTTTGAAGCTGTTGCAGTCCGTTCTAATAACAAATTCTATTCCTAGCACATATACACGAAAACGTATCAAATCACAGACTATTGCCAAAGCCTCGAGCTCATGCGAGTGATATTTAGACTTGTCTTTCGTGGTTTTTCGACTATAATAACTAAAAGCATGAAATTTGTTATCCTCTTGTTTTTGAATTAATACCGCGCTTAATTCTATCTTACTCGCGTCGGCATGTACTTCAGTTTCGGCCTTCGAATCGTACATGGCAAGTACGGGCCTTGCCAAAAAACGCTCTTTCAAAATTTCGAATGCCTTTTGTTGTTCTGGACCCCAAACAAAAGCTGTTCCTAGAAAA
The DNA here is from genome assembly GCA_032275165.1 of Synergus magnus. NCBI lineage: Eukaryota > Metazoa > Arthropoda > Insecta > Hymenoptera > Cynipidae > Synergus > Synergus magnus. Next base: position 225,692 of record JAUESH010000042.1, read on the forward strand.
GATTGCACCCGGTTACATTTGTGGGTCACTCAACTTCAATTCCTTGATTAGATCATTAGTCTGCTCCCTCTCGCTATAAGACAGCCGATAAGGTCGATAAAAGACCGGCTTCTCGCTCTCCAGCTCGATGTGCATCTCCATCCGATTTGTACGCCCAAGTTGACTCATATTACGAGCCACCAGGTCCTTGTAGTCATTCAGAAGGTCGTGGAGGCGCTCGACTTCCTCGCCTTCAAGATCCGTGTTCACCTCGTTCAAGGAGACTGAGATGTCATTTATTTCAACAAGGCTTCATCTATCCTTCCTCGCACTTCTCATCTCGAGCTACCGTGCTTGCTGGGGCCATATTCAGCTCTTTCCCCGACAAATTCAGCACCGGTATCAGGGCTTCTCCTCCTTCGTCCGTTTGGATCACGCACCGTGGGAGATGATGTCTGGATTCGCGCAAGCCTCCTTTCACGAACAACTTTGTGTTTTTAAAGTCTGATTTCACACCAATGTGACCCACATGACTGTTCGGCACTATCACCTAGTCGTTGACACACAACACTGTTTTTATAGATTCCGCCACAGCTTGCGTAGGGACAGAATCGTCGTTTGCGTTGATGAGCAGCCTTCCATCTCTGCTGGTCATCACGACATGTCGCTGTTCGGTATAAGGGTGACCCATCAGTAAAGGTACCTCCTGTACTTCATTTGACACCACATGTCTATCCACACAAGCACCCACTCCATCGATAGTTTAAAATGCCTTGAATATTCCGATCGGTTTCTCGACTCCGTGTCCGCAACCCACGAGTTGTTCAATATCTCTGGTTGCGTATTTCAATCCTATACGTTCTGCATCTCCTTCGCGTATTGCCACGGCATCGTTACCTAAATCCACGTAGCTGGTCAACGGATGTCCATCTATTAGAGCCTCTTGAAAATATTTTTGATGTGTGTTCCCGAAAAAGTTCACAGTTTTTCGACTTCTTGAGGTCGTACTCACGATATTCGATGACCCTTTGTCATTAACTTTTTCGTGATTTTTACCGAAGTCTCTCGCAAAATGTCCCGTTTCTCTGCACTTGAAACATTTTCCGGTTTTTAGCTTCGGACAATCACGTCTAATATGTCCGCTCTTTTTGCATGTATAGCAGTTCAATCTTACAGGATCACTTTCTCTTTTTTCATTTTTCCTGGAATCTTCACTTTTCATCGGAGGATTATCTCGAATGTGGAAACTTCCAACCTTTAGATCTGATATCAAATTGAGGCTCTGTATCGACTCAAAGGTCCGAGGAAATCGCGATATCTGTTGCTATTTAATCCATTTACAATCCATTCGGTCGTTTCTGCACTATCTATCTTCGCCTCATTGCAACGAGCCAGTTTCTCGTAAAAGTACTCCACGATACTTTGGTTCGGTTTCTTTTTGTAGTTTTGAGCCTCAAGTCGCAGACTCAAAACGTACTTCTTGCAAGGAAAGTTATACATTAAGATGCATGTATGCCTTCCCTCGTGAAGTTGGGTGATAACTTGATTCCGCATTGAAAAACGTATAAACACACAACTTCACAGGGGAAGGCATACATGCATCTTACTGTACGATGTCAATGTTTTCTTTTACCGGGTCGAATTCTGGAATCAAGTCCGAGATATCCCGGAACGACCAACCAATACCACCTCCATGTGTCTGCATGTTCTTTTTATCCTGAGACACCTTGTTTCGCTTGTCACAATTCCCATCAACAATCGAACACCGTACACCAGTCCAATCGGCCACAAGTCTCACAAATTCTAGAAGAATAACGGCAGCACACACTAGAACTAGGTCTTCCGTCTCGAGCTTCGAATTCACCCGCGACCGCGTTTCAAGTACTAAAACTCGCGTAAATTTGACCTGTATCCCACTTCTGAAAAATTGTGAATATTTTTAGGGTTCTTAATTTAAATTAAACTTGTCAGGATTCAAATATAAAGTAAATATTTATTTAAAAATATGATAACTATCGGATACGGGTTCTACGGTCTACAATTTACTTGGACCTCTTCAGATGCAACGTCTATAATATTTACTTGCACCTCTTCAGTTCAGGTGCTCTTCGAGTCACGGTCAGCGATCTTCTTCGACAAACTAACTATTCTAAAGGACTTTCGGTTACTCTAGGCCCTTCCCCTTTCCCTAAGTTGTGAGGGTGTCTACATCCCCTCTTGCAAATTTTCTTAAGTTGTCTACGTCACTCCAAATGTTCCGTACAGTTTTATTGCTTTATTACCTCTAAACACCCATATGAGTGAAAGTTGAGAAAAGTATGGTCTTATTGGGCCTGCTATAAAAAAGATTTGGAGATAGCCCGGTCCCGAAAAATTCTAAATCCTAATCCTCAGGGAAAACCGAATCGACACATCCCTACAGTCTAAGTTTATTACTACGTCTTTCGCTAAACGATTATTTTCACAAAAGCTTGGAAATATTACTACAAATACTCTTTTATCTTTTGCAGCTGGAAGATAATAGCACGTCGAACAACCGCAAACATTATAGTTCTTTCTTTATTGACTTTTTCTGCTTACGCGGTTGTAGAAGTTGTTGCTCGAAGCACAGAACCTATAGCAACTTCTGGTAATAACTGGTGGAGACAAAATGAGATTACAGTAGTAATGACACTCATAAACTCAGGCTTTCCGATTTTCTTTGAATTTCTTGGCATGCTGGAAAAATATCATCCCAGAAAGCAATTGCGTCTACAACTTGCTAGGTAAATCTTAAAAAAGTGAATTATCTTTTTTTGGTACTTTGTACAGTCAAAGACATATATGTCTTAACGCATGTCTCTCACTCCCTCTCGTTTGTTTTAAATTTGAGGGAGTGAGATGCGAATATGAAAAATGTTAAGGGGTGCATGTCTTTGATTGTACAATACAAGAAAAGAATTTATTTTACCTAACAATTTCAGAATCATGGTGCTTAATCTTCTAAATCAGTACTCATTAATTTTCGCCCAGTTCGACAAAATTAACAACAAGGTAAGTAATTATTTTCTATTACTAATTGAACCTTTTTTCTAATTATAATTATCTCGGATTTTAATCATTTACAGAAAGGTGAACTTAGGAGTCTTAAACCAAACATAACAGTACCAGAAATTTGCAAATACGAACCAATGCCATGTGATAAAGTTAGGATAATGGCTCTTGTTTCCATGAGTCTTGTTTTAGCAAATTCTTCAGAAATTGGCTCACAAATTGAAATGCAAACGTCGCCGACAAATTTCGCACCAGAAAATGAAACCTTTCTTTTGACACCTTCTTTGTCATTGACGACAAGTTATGGAAATGAATATGAAAATGAAACCTCATTTTCAATTCCGAAAGTGAGCTATTTTGATGATATGTCATTATTGTCATCGCCTTCAATTTCTGTTTCCGAATATGATAATTACGCCGGTTCTTTGGACTTTAATGATGACGTTGACGAGAATTATATGTATTATGATCATATAAATATTACCGACGAGTCTACAAGATCACCTTTTAATGAAAGCTTTAGTTTCACAACTGACTCTTCCTTATTTGGTCTTGAAAATATGAGCTTTGAAGATATAGGTAGATTTTTTTCGGGAGCAGATCAGTTTATTAAATGTAATATAATATTTATGATTTTTAAATTATTGTAAAGTTTTTATATTTTTTAGGAGGGACAGATGTAACTACACCTTTCGAAAATGAGAATTACAGTCGTTTTGAGATACACAAGAAGAATGATTCAGTTTTTAATACTACTTCTTCAACTACGAATATTGTAACGAATGAATCGTATCAAACAGATAAGATCGATTCAAGCTCATTTAATACTGATGAACCTAATTTTACTACTGAGTTGTATAACGACAGATGTTTTTTATATGTTTGTCAAAATAATACTAGAAATGAGACTGACGAACCAGGTAATTTAAAATTCTAAGATCGAATTCATTTCAAATCATGTAGAGTCGACATGTTCAAGTCTGCGGATAAAATATGTTGTTTCTCAAAGGATTCCAGACGACACACAGATATTTCACCGATTTAATAGATAATTGTTTTATCAAAGTTTATGAGCATTTGGACTTCTAAAACTCGTGACACAATTTATGAAAAAAATTACAAATTTTACTGCAGTTTCTACACCGATATAGATATTATACTTTTTCTTTTTGATTGTTGATTCTAGTAATTCATTCCATTTCAGAGTGGCCACATGTCAGGAAAATATTAATATTAAATTTAATAATTAATAGTAATTAATTAATATTATTAATAATAAAAAATTATAGTTTATTTAACAGATTTTAGAGTATTTCCAAGGATTCTGAGGGACTATAAAGAATTTCCAGACATTCTTTGAGATTCTATAGGTTTCTAAAGATTTCAAGATTTTAATCATTTTAAGGGATGCATGATTTGAAATGAATTCGGCCCTAAGAGAATTGAAATAATAAGATCATTAAATTATAAAACGTTTAAAATTTTACAGCAACTTCTACCACTTCACTAACCTTGGATACCCGTAGAAAACTTCGACAGCTTTGTTGGGAAACTATGTTTGGTCAAGAACTTGCGAAGCTGACAGTCATGGACTTAGTATGAAAATAAAAACTCTAATTTCTTAAAAAATTACATACTATCAATACAATAAACATTTATACCTAATAAATTTTATTTCAGGTAATTACAATTCTCTCCACCCTGGGAATGGATTTCTTTCGAGCAGTCTTTGTTCGTTTTATGAACAATTGTTGGTGCTGGGACCTGGAAAAACAGTTTCCACAATATGGAGATTTCAAAATAGCGGAAAATATTTTACATTTGGTCAATAATCAAGGATTGGTTTGGATGGGGATGTTCTTCAGTCCTGGATTGATTACTCTGAATGTTGTAAAACTTGGAATTCTTATGTATCTTCGTTCCTGGGCAGTTTTGTCTTGCAATGTGCCTCATAAAATAGTTTTTCGAGCATCTAGGTAAGAAAAATAAATAAAAATTGAGGCTCTATAAAAGAAACTAGCTGTGAATTCAATGATCTCGGGTATTTCATTTAACTGTATTTATATTTTTTTGTGCTCATTTGTTAAGCACTTTGCTTCCTCATTATGATGAAGTTGCAAATGCATTTGCTTCCTCATAGAGGCAATGCTCTCAAAGTTGGCTCCCAGCACGCGCAGCGCATGATGGCTTCCCGCTGGAGAAATGCTGCCATTGGTTAAAATTTGGCGCGCGATTCAAAATCGAATTAATTTAATTCGATTTTAAATTGCGCGCCAGATTACAGCCAATGGCAGAATTTCTTTAACGGGAAGCCAACACACGCTGCGCGCGCAGGGAGCCAACTTTGAGAGCACAGCATAGAGGAAGCATTAACGATTTTCTTAAATATTAAAAAATATATCTAATTCTTTTTTCTCGAAGCAAAGAATCTTTTGATGTCATCATTCATATTTTTAAATGAAATGTATTAATATGAGATTACTTGATTTTTGATGACGAAAGAAACTTTTTATTTTCTTACATTAGCTTTGTATTTTGTTTATTTGAAGAATTATTTATGAAAACGAAATTTTTAAAAATTACAAATAATCATAACTTCCTTAATATTCAATTAAATGCATTAATCTTAGAGGTCTGTCGATTCCTCTCGACTCAAGGAATCTTTCTTTACTGTACATAAGATTTGAATTTTGATTATTTGAGAATTTATAGTCGAAAAATCAATTTTTTACAAAAATTATAAAAGTACATAAAAATTGTAAAATTAAATATTTTGAAAAATCCTTTGGCACGTTTTGAGATATTGGTTGTGCAAGTAAGCCCTACAAATTTCATTAATTTATCTACAACTGTCTTTGAGTTATAGTGGCGACAAAAAACGGCGACATCCATCCATACATACACACGTAAACACATACACACATACATAGATTCGGACAATTGATTAGAATGTTGTATTAGACATTTATCAACTGAGAAAAGTTTAATTAAACCATTATACAAATGTTGGAAAATGTAACGACTACAAAGCTCCCTCTATGAGGAAGCAAAAATAATTTTATTTGTAATTAATGTCTGACTTATTCTTTTTTAGGTCAAATAATTTTTACCTAGCTTTGCTTTTGACGATGCTGTTCTTATGCGTCCTGCCAGTAGGATATGCCATAGTTTGGGTAGAGCCATCTTGGCACTGTGGTCCATTTTCCGGATACCAAAGAATGTATCATTTGGGAACGATAAGTCTCAAGAAAGCCGTACCCTCAACAATTAACATGTAAATTAGAAAATTTTTACACTAATGGTCAGGTTTACGACAATCGTTTAAGTTCCCTGCTGGAAGTAATTAGTGATTATCAGAGAGCGAACGCGCCCCGGTTTGAAGTTACGCTTCGAGCCCCGGCTAGGCTCCCTCATTGGCCAGCCGGGGCTCGTCCGCTTTCTGATGATTATACTGACAAAGAGATTAAAAGGGATAGAGATGGATAGACGAGGGATAAATGAAGAGATTGAAAATATAGGTTATATATTTAACAAAGAGACTGAAAAAGATAGAGTTGGATAAACAAGGGATAGTTGGGGTAAATCTCTTTTGGATGAGTGATATTGGTTTTTACAATATAACTCCTAAATCCTCCGGATTTGGGACGACTAGAAAATCTCTATCTTTTTCTATCCAAAAATTTCTATTCTTTTCTATCTTTTTACTTCCAACAGGGTTTTCAAATAATCGACAAAGTAACTTCGTCCTGAGATCATTTTCAGCAGAACTTTGATAGCTTTTAACTTACTTTAAAGAAAAAATTTAATCTTTGATGTAATTAAGGTAAAAGAACTTAAACGGTCATCGAAAAACTGGCAAACTCACAATTCTGACCACTAGTGTATGTATTTTGCAACAAAAAATTGATAAGTAATGACCTTTGAACAATATTTCTTTCATAGAGTTCTGGATTATATTGCTTCGCCTGGAATAGTAATCCCACTGATAGTCTTGATGGCATTGATCATTTATTACATGGTTTCTCTCACTGGATCGCTTAGAGAGTCTAATAACGATTTGAAGGTATAACGATTGTGATAACAATTTTTTTCTTTACACATACATACATACATCCAAAACCCTCGTTTGCCCACCATTTACAGACATCGAAAATGACCGATTCCGCACTGTGCGCGAAAGCAATGAGCAAAATCCCCAACATCGATGACAGAAACGCGGTCACCGGTCAGCAAAATGGTCTCCACTGTTACTAAAACATTTTGGCTACCGGTTGCCATCTAGCGTCGTAAACGGTTTTACTATGTGAGCATCGTTTTAGGTGAGGTTGGGTTTATTTTGTTCGTGCCTGTTTTCGTTCATTTTAGGCGTTCGTAGTATATTTCGATGTATATCGGCCATTTTGCATGTCTGCAAATGGTGGAAAAACTTGGGTTTTGCATGTATTTGTAAAGAAAAGTAGCGTTTGATACGAGAGGCCAAACGGGCAATTTGGTCACTGCTCGTGTCACTGCTTCGGCTCGGCTTCGTTCGCCTCCACCTCGCCTCGGGTTCACGCGGCGCCTTCAGACTCGCAGTGACCAAATCGCCCATTTGGCCTCTTGTATCGAAATATACTATTTAAGCTTCGTTATCTTTAAAAATTCGGTATTTTTTCATTTCAGATACAACTGAGGCAAGAGCGCACAGAAGAAAGGAGAAAGATGTTTAAAATTGCAGAGAAAAGACAAGAAGTGCAAGATGCACCATTTACGCGTTGGAAGAATATTTTATCAGCTTCTGTACCTTCAAGTAAAGTAACAGAGAAGGCGATTTCAAAAGGTTTGAATCGTTATCTTTCATTTTGAAATACAAATCTGCGATTAATTTGTATTGTCTTCAATTTTTTAGACAAAACTGAAGATCTCGAGGCATACAAAACAGCACTTAAAGAAAGACTAATACGAAGAATTTCAGTGACTTCAGATGGGGGTGAAGGTACTGAAGGTGAACAGGAATCTTTACCTCATGACCAAAATTTGAATGAAAACCATTCTCGAAATGAAACTACCCGCAAACTTTGGCACAAAGTTATGCGAAGAGAGTAAGCTCATTTTTTCATATTTCGAAAAAATTGAATCAGTCTATCTTAAATTAAGTCAAGGCTGGTAAATAATATAATAATGCTGTTATTTGTTTTTTAGTAGTAGCCCTAAGGGATTAGGTGAATCGATGGAATCAAGTGACTGTGCCATACCAGAAATTCGCATAAGTGTTGCTGAAGGACCTGGAGAACCAACTGTTGAATATCAATATAATGCACAATCACCTCCTCAAGCTTCAAATGTCGATTCCAATTCACTAAAAATGGCTCCTTAGATAAACAATTTTACTTGTAATAAATAATCTGGCATTAAATTATTATGAAGTTACAATCGTGAATCTATTTCTTCTCTTCCTTCCTCTAAATAAAATAATATTGAATTAAATTGTTAAATGAAACGTAAAGTAAGACTTTTCAAATTATTTTAATTAAAAATAATAAAAGCAATGAATATCCTGCTAATACAAAATTAATTTATTAATTATTTTCGAGTTACTTGTTATTTAGTGACTCAAGTTAAATAAAAAATAACAGTAAACTATGTATATCAAATTAAAACAGAGAATATTTCCACATGTAATGAATTTCTTTTTTCATTTAAATTCAAACCATTTAAGGGGGTAGACCACTGGCGAGCGAAGCGAGGGCAGATATCACACGAGTGAAATTGCCGTCTCTCCCCTTGTCACGTATATTGTTTTTCATAACATCTTAATTGAAAATTCGACTTTCGATGCCTTCACAGCGGGGCGAAACTAAGAGTTCCAACCCTAGGGCTGAAAGTAAAAAACAATTGATAGTTTTAGGTAGAGAAGGCATCGAAAGTCGAATTTTCAATTGATGTTATGAAAAACAATATACATGACAAGGGGAGCGGCGACAATTTCACGCCAATTAAGGACTGAAGTTTTTAAACAACTCGAAATAGCAGAACCCTGCGAAAATTAAGAGCAGAATAAATACGATCTTAATATTTCATCAGACAAAGATGATGTGCTGTCTATTAGTGAAGAAGAGGAAGAACCGCCCGAGTATGATGAGACCCAATTCTTCTCTTGCTTTGTCAATAACAAGAACGAAGATTTTGATTTATTTATAAATCCAGACTTGCGTCAGAAAATGAAGCTAGTTATGTGGACTTACAAAGGTCGCTCATATAAAGTTTTAAATCCCGGAGTTTGGGCCGATATCGTAGCGGACAAATTTTGGTATCAATGCCGAATGCCTTGTGCTTTCAATTTTAAAAAAGCTACAGTTTCTTCAGAACTAAAAAGACCATTTTTGTTCATTAAGTGCGACGATGATGTGCGGATTATACAAAATTTAAAATATAAGTAACCTTACATTGGTTCCATCGGACTCGTTGCAGTGGATCCGTACAGAGTGCACTATCAGTTGCCGGAGCAAAAGGTAGTGTACAAGAAACACTGTCGGCTTGTTAAACGGAATGCCACTATTCCTTTGGATAGTACAGCATGTCTCGTGAGCAGGGCCGGCGGAAGCGGTGTTGGGTGCATGGAGTATTCCCCACCTAAAACTCAGGCGGGCTGTGGAAATTTTAGGGGGAGGGGGGGAAATCCCCACGTAGTCCCCACCCAAACTGAAACTGTTCCGCCGGCTCTGCTCGTGATACGGTTGAAAACAATTGATAACATAATGTCTCCAAATATATTTCTCTTCGAAATTGTTGTTAATATTTTTGGAACAACTGTGTCAGTGGGGCAGATGTTATACGCAGCGCAGGATGCTAACACCACGCAACACTGGTTGAACGATTGGTTGTTGTCAGTTGGTACAATACCACTTGAAGCTGTGTCGGACTATTCTAGAGTCTTTTTAGCCGCAGAGTCTATAGCATTTAATCAAATGTCTATTAAAGAATATGTGAGAATATGCTTTTCAGCGTTGCACGCAGAAGATTTTTATAAACATCAACGACCAGCTAATACGTACATTTGAATTGATGTAGCGCATTTCATCACCATTTTTTGTCGGTTGAAGTGCTTTAATGCGAATAATAGAGACGTGAAAGATTTCCTTATTCGTTGCGTTGCTCTGTTGGTATTTTGCAAAGATTTTAAACGCTTTGAGGAAATTTTACGGCTCACATTAATAATCACGACACATAACTACACTGGCTTAATTATCGACAGCTCAGAGCCGTCACCTGCAGAGGAAGCTCGGTTGAAATTATTAGATTACATATCCAGCACACAACACAATGCGATGTGCTTAGTCACCGATGAAGATGGTGATGACTTCAAAAAAATTGTGACTAAATTATCTACCAGCGGACTTGATCCACAAGATAACGAAAACTTTTTAAACGAAGAGACAAATTTAGATGTGAGCGTTGAAGAATGGTTTGCTCAAATAAAAACAAAAGCCGACAAAGATAAACACAGTGTAACGCAAGGAGAACAACCAAATCCTTATCGTTTAGAGCAATTTGCTAATCATTTGGGGAAACTGGCGAAAGAAGCTCCTTTGTGGTCAGCTTTTATGCGAAAAAAATTCGATTCATCTTGCGTAAGAGCCACAAGTTGTCACGTCGAAGGAGACTTCGGCGAATTAAAAACAAATGTACTACATAAGCGTGTGCATGGATCAGTTCGACCTGACAAACTGTTTAGGATCCATTATGAAGCTCTAAGGGGACAGTGTCATATAGCACTTAGTGCTGTAACTCAAGCAAGAATGGCACAACTTTCAGTTGCTGAGAATAAGAAATCTGTTCACAAAGACTTGCTTCTTTTATCGAAAAAACAGTTTGATAAGAAATTGTCTCCAAATGACAATATTACGGAGGTCGTAAGCTTTTCTGAGAATCAAGGAGAAATTATACCCATAAAAAGCAGTTCGCTTATTGATGCATATTGTAACGTGATATTTCATACACGTACAAAATTAACTATAGATTATTAAATTCTATAAATTCAAATTTAAAATAAAAGTCGAGTTCGGAATCACATCTTAATTACTTCAATTTGGGTGACATTTGTCATATTGACCAAATTGAAGAGGACTGTAACTCACTCCGAAACTCAACCAGACTGGGACATCGTTAAAAATTAGAAGTGTTATTAATTCGCAATTCGTTTTTATTTCTCTGTTTCAACTAGCATTAATAGGGCCGGCTGGCCCTATTATCAATTCGAAGGATGAATCTTAATTTTGGTCGTTCGTTCCACTCCAATTCAATCATCTAGAAGGAAGCATTAAGACGTTCGACGATTTGAATTTGGCGCGGAGTTCCACCAGTATTATGTGGCCCTCCAGCGGAGAATATTGTATACTAAGTGCCGGACAATCTATGGACAACAACCAATTGACATAGTGCATTTTAGTCGCCGAGCGACAAAGCGGCAATAGCCAATCGGCTGAGACTCTTGTTAGCGTCGTTCGCTACGTCATCTCCGCCCGCTCGCCAACAAGACGGAAGACGAGACTTCGCTCGCCATTCCGTTCTCGACTTTGTTCTGTGGCACACATGTGCGAACGTTCTTTGTAAATTGTGAGACTTTTTCTTGTGAGCATTTTTGAGACTCTTTTGAGCAGAGCATTGTTAACTTAATATGGAAATGGACTCCTTTTGAAACTTTGAGTTGAACTCCAATACTATTATATCAATTGAGATCCGAGGCATTGTATTTCAGGCGTGTGCCTTTTAATTGATTCAACTACGCTACTAGAAGGTATGTCCATCGTTCGTCGCTATCTCTTTTATGTAATGCTTTTTCTGAGCTCCATTCTTGAGCTGTATTATATGATTTGTATTTTATTTGTTTAAAATGTTGAAACTCAATTTAATTAGACCTCAAAATGGCAGGTATATTAAATTATATTCTTGAATCTCGCAATCGCCATTTTGAAGGTGTGACCTTGTCAAACTTGAAGGTAATTCTTAATTGATTAAATCTAAAGTCGTTTAATATTATTAAAGATCATTCAACTCTAATAAAATTTTCATTATCAGATTAATATTTTTCATCTAATGTACTGGATGTATCCCAAATTTATAATTCATGATTATAATAAATCTGTGTTATTTCCTTGACTCGTATAAATGGCAGCATCACTGATCATGAATAATTTATCGCTCCTTATCCATACCCTTCTCTGTGTTGAGCTGGTAGGAGGTTTAATTATTTAAATAAAATAATAATTTAATTAAATCCTTTCTGGTTATTTTTGGGGAGAACTTTATTTAATTAAACAAAATAATCTGGCGCTCAATTGTGGTTAAATTTAAAGTCATTTAAGTTATTATAACCCTAAACCAATCTAAAATTAAAAATTATAATAGTAATCAAAGTAAGGGTTATAAATTGGCTCAATATTAATTCAAAATTTTCAAGGCTTTAAAATTTAGGGTTATAATCTGAACTTCTGTCAGATGCTAATAAGCTTTCTAATCTGAAAAAAAGTCAACTCGGAATTAAGTGTGCGAGAAGTTTGGCGAAATAAAGGAGAGAGCGATCAAACTTCTTATTTCGAAGAAAGTTTTCATGATGATTCTTTTGAAATAAAGGTGAAAAAGAAAACATTTATTTCAATCAAACTGTGGATGATTCTCAGAAATCTTCCACACAAAATCCAAAGAAATGTTTGCTGAAAATGAAAACATCTAGAAATCCATTACATTTTTTTAGACTATATCCATATTATAAAAAAAATTCACAGAGCAATACTGGATGCTAAAGCAGTGGGTGCTGCTAAGAACTTGCTGCTACGAAATAGTAATCATTTCTCAACGCAGAATAATGATACGTTGATCATGTTCGTTCGACAGTATTGTGTCAGTCCTTGTAAATAGCGCTATCGATATACCTGAATATTTGGGACATATCGAAAAATCGAAAAATAACATTTTTGATTTCCTTTTGGTCCTTCTCGAGTACGGAGCACACCCGTCAGTGCAACATGTTAATGTCCAGCGTGCTTCAATTTTACAGTATTTCATTCCAGACATTGATGTAAACCACAATTTTAATTCAGCAATATCTTCAGAGAAAGTATCACCAACCTACTAAGTTCAATAGACGTTGAAACAAACATTTTAAAAATGTGGACTTTCATAATGAACGAAGAGCCAAGTGTAAAGCGAATTAGAAACTGCGAATGTGGTTCTCATAAAGAAGGAAATGTTCCTGAATTGAGTATAAATAACAAAATTATTGAAAGGAGTGGCTTTAACGCCTTCAACGAAGCAATTGTAATAATGTCCAGTATTTCAAAAAAATGCAGTGAAAAAAATTGCAGCTTCATTACAGTCCAGGAAATTGAATTAAATGCTCATATCTTCGTTGAAACGGATGTGAGAACGAAAGAGGATAGACCTGAGTCGATGAATTGCAAAGTGACCGCTTTTCCCGTAGATGTTTCTCTATTTGATAAAAAATTCAGGTATGTTAAATTTGTTACATTTAAAAAACTGTTTGATTAATTGTTTCTCTGCTATTTAATAGAAAAAATCTTTATTTATAATTTGATAACTATAGGTACTTAAAAAACTAATTATTAAGTTGATGCAGTGTGACCAAATGAAAAACAAATTAAAGTCCCGTTTCAAAATAATACATATACGTTTTTAAAATTCCCTTTCTATTCAATAATGCATTAATCATAAGAGAATTTTTAAGAGGAATATTTATTTGTGGTTTAAATAAGTGAAAAATTGATCAAAATTGATACACAAATTACAAAATCGAAATCCAATGGGATAAATTTCCGAAAAGCTATCGTCCCCATAGACGATAGCTTTCCGGAACTATACCCATCTAATATAACACTAATTTTCAATTGTTAGTATTGTGACGTTGCAGATTTAAATCTGTAACGTCAAGAGATACATTTAACAGCTGGCACCGGAGAAAGTAACTAGTTCGACTCGCGTCGGTAATTCAGGAATCCAGAAAGGGAGCCGCACCAATAATTTCCGGAGCACTTTTGAAATGTTAGATAGTAAAACTAATGCCATTTGATTGTAATTTTGTACATGTAACCTCGAGCCACTAGAACCAAGGAGGAACGTCATTCCAACCACCAGGAATGCTAATCGATATTTTGGAAGGAAGGATGCCTACGGGATATTTATTATTGAAGGAAGGAAGGATGATAGGGAGTTCAAATCTCAGCCATACTCCCGCCAGACGGTATGGAGTCCGCCACCTCACGTGCGTCGAGCCTGCAACATCAGAAGTTCCTGTGACGCGCGCAACCCCGCACGTCTGACGAAACTGACAGTTTTCACCTCGGGAGTTTCGACGACATAACGTCGAGCGAACAATATCGTTTATGTCACGGACGATTTTTAGTGACACTTTGGATAGCGTCCGATCACTCTATGAACTCTAAACACGAAAATTGTAATGTGAATGCAGGTTGCACTCGTCGCTACGTACGAGTCTGTAAACTCGGTAAGCTACGTTGTTAGCCACGTTACTCTAACGGCCGCAGCGATTGGTTTAGAGTATCTTTGTTGCGAACTCGGCTTCTGAAAATGGGCGTCAGTTAATCTGGACGTGTTTTATTTCGTCAATTTTGAGTATCAATTGGATCTGTTTTTGCGATTACGATTATTTCTACGATGGCCGAGGTAAATTTTATGTTTCTTTTTGGCAAGCTAGACAAAGTAGAGTAAAATTGCTATCGATTGTCCGTGCATCCACGATCAGTCTTCACCCTCGTGGAGCAGCCACTGAGCATGTTCATGACTGGGTCAGTGACCCCTGGCGGCATACTAAGAACGGTGAGGGCATGTCGGATAGTCTCATGGGGCACGAATGGAAAGGCATCAGCCAGATCCAACCATGTCACCACGAGATTTCTCCGCTTTCTCTTAGCTAGCTGAATTGCCTCGTGCAGCACAAAATTTGCTCATAGCACCCCTCGCAGGGCAGAAAGCCCTTATTCTGCTCTCAAGGTAGCCTATCGTTCGTGATAGTCCAACCAGAGACCCTATTCGCCATGACACCAGCAAAGATTTCGTATGATGTATTAGTCATGGTCAGCGGCCTCCAGTTCGTGATCCGGGAAATGTCCCCCTTTTTGTGAACCAAGATGGTGAGTGATTCCTGGTGATTCTTTCCAAGAAAGGGGGACCGTGTGAAGTCTCAGGCAGGCGTTACATACATTGGAGAGAATTGCTCCAGTCGGGTCAGCTTTGAGCAAGGTACCATATATGATACCATCCGGCCCAAGTCGCGGGGGGTGGGGGTGTGGTTAAGTTATTGGGAGGAGCAATAATAGGGGAAAAATCATTAGGTCGCTCCTCGTGGGCTGAAACCCTCCTTTGCGAAGCCCTCGCGAGCGCAGGTCGTCTGCTTGGGAGGGGGGGGGCGCCCTCGTGCATCTTCTTGTGGTGTGTCGACACTGACCTGCGCTTATACACACCAGTACCGACAAACCCACAAACCCCACATTTGAATGTATGAACGAAGTTATAGTTTTTATGATACATGCGAAGATGCTTTAAATAATTCTCGTATTTCCCAAAGATACCAGTTAAACCACTCCTTTTTAGCTGACGGCCTACCTCCGTGGGGGTGGGGGCAATAGAAAACAGTTAAAATAAATATTTACAAAAATAGCGGAGGAATGAGCCAGATAAGAAACAACGAGAACAATAATTAACAATTAAATAAAAATCATCAGGACAAAAGTCAAATAAGCAATTAAATAAATGGATGCAAAAAATTAAATAAATCTCACAAAATGAAAGCGAGCGAATAAATCAGTAAATAGCTGGATAAATAAAAGCGATTTAAATTAAGTTCTTAATTTCCGAGACGAGTAAAATCATACACGTTAGAAGGCTGAAGGAGAAAAACACTGAGCAGTATAGTATATAGTATTTATCGATCGGGAGAATGAATCACCCCACAGCCCAAGTATCAAAGTTTCCACGTCTCAGGAATTTAAGATGAAAATTTGCTCAATTTAAAATGGACAAGACCACTTGTGTTTATTCCTAAATAAAATCAGTTAAACTCGCTTCACATTTTCTGAGCATGAATCATCCGGGACTGAGAGATATTTGGTCGAGAGATCAATACTTATTCTAATAATACTAATGAGTATCTTACGTCGAAACAATTAAATAGTCAATACAAAAAGAGTCAATGAAAGAGTCAAATAAATAAATTAAATAAATTAGATGTCAACAAAATACAAGTCAAAGCATGTCAATAAAAAAGTCAATAGGTCCCCAGACAGATACCTCAACTAGATCAAATTGCAGAGGACTTTGGCAGCTAGCTTGGGTTTCAAAATTCAGCAGCAGACATTTTCCCATTAAGTAAATGAATAAAAAAGAGTCAAAAAGTCAAATAAATAGATTACCGGAACACTACACTGTAGTAATTCCGTTGGAGTTTCGAGGTACCAAAGACAAAGCAGGTATTTCTCCCTTATACAGAGATTCCCCTTTTGCATTATAAATAATCACCCCCCCCCCGAATAAATAAAACAAACCCTTTGGAATAAGGACTAGAGAGAAAGTGGAAAAATGTTAAATGAACAATGGGAAAAAGAGCAATCTTGATAAAAATGCTGCTGCAATGAAAAGTTACATAAAACGAGTGAAAAGTCCGATGAGATGATGAATGTTGATGAAACCCCTAATGAAAACGATGCTGAAATTACTAAATCATGTGAAAATGGGAAAAATGAATGGATTTATGCTGCTTTGAATGAAATAATTACGGTGGCTCCTTGGCCGTTGAATTTGAATTCGGAGTTGGCGTCCCTCGACGTACGAGCCCGCCCGCTCCCCTCAGCCACCCTCTCAAAGCACAGGTGTACCACTCCCTCCCCATTAGGGGGTGAAGTTTGACAACTTACCAGGCCACCACACGGGAACAACGTGGATGACGGCAGCAGAGGGGAGAAGACCACGCCCGATGAACCGACGAACACCAACACACTCCGCAGCAAAAATTCCAAAAAATCGAAAATTTTGAAAAAACACAAAAAAACAAATATAGCGAAAAGATTTTTGGAAACATTATTTTTAGATTTCACTAATTGGTCCGCACACTGCGGTACTGCAATGCAGAGGCAACCCGTGGGAGAGTCGAAGCAAGCCTCAGGCACTCCGCCTATTTCCAAAAATCAGTTCGATTATTCTCTATAAAAGGGAAATACTACTACATTTAAGGGCATTGAATAAACCAACTCTGAAATTTTTATGTTCCCTCTACGGTTACGCCAATGCACTGTCACAGCAGACAATATGTCTGCGCGGGAGATGGCAGATAAATTTCAATTTCGCGCCGGGAATTTTATGATTATGCACAACTCCGGCATTTATGAAACATTCGCGGGTTAGACATGAAATTCTATAACTCCCAACTACAAGTCAATCAGAAAGAATTTCGCGATTGATAACGCACAAAGCCGTAAA
>JAUESH010000042.1:340804-378308 GCA_032275165.1 Synergus magnus
AAATTTAATTTACGGTATATGCAAATGACTTTACTCACTGTATATTAAATTTCGATCAGTTTTTTTTAACAGTGAAGTACATTTGATTACATCAAATTTTGAAAAATTTTCAAGAATTTTAAGGCCCTGTTTATTATTATTATTAAATTATTATTATTAATATTATTATTATTATTATCCGGTATGGAATTAATACGGTAAGTGACGTTTAATTATAAAAGAATTGAAAAATCAATTAAAAATTCTTTTTATAGAATTTCATTGCATATAAAGATGAATTCGAAGGCGCGTGTTATCTCGAAAGTGCAAAAAGCAATCTTTCCTTCGGCAGTAACTTTTGGAATGATATTCTTCGAAAAAGCAGACCGAGGACACTGTATGTGTCTGATCGCTCCCTGAGCAAGTCAGAGGTACTTGAATTATGCATTAATATTAATAGTGAATATTTATAGAACTCTGATTAAAAAATAAGATATTTTTAATAAAATTTCCAATACTAGGCAAAGGAAATCGCAGGTGATAAAGTAGTCGATTTTTGTAAAGATGCGACGATAATATTGTTAGTAGAAACGAAACCTGGTACGGATTTCGAGAGAAAATTTCTGAATCAAGAGATAGAGTATACAGGGTCCAACTATAGAGACAATAAGAGATTAGAGAAGATGCAGCTGCCATTTGAAAATCGAGTTAAAAGACATGTTTTTATGAAAAGAGAAAAGAAGCGTAAAAATCGAAAAAGTCGACAAGCTGTACCTTTTCGAGGCCGATTTAGGGGGCAAACGCAATCACAATATTTGAGTTCTGATTCGAATAGACCAAAGGATGGAAAAGCTGAAGCCGAGGCGACGCAACAATCATCCCGTGCAGTTGTCAGTACGTATTTATTTATTTATAAGGGGCCGTTCAAAAAATACGTGACTCTTTTTTCGAAGGTTTCTGGGCCTTTTTTTACCCCCCAAAAAGTTACGTAACTTTTTTCAGAAGAGCTAAATCCCTACGTGTCAAACACAGGCCATCTCTAATTTATGGATGGCCCCTGATGACAAAAAAATGTTGATCAGGATTTAAAAATATAATTTTCAGGTGGAAGCAGTGGTATGGGCCAAGCCCAAAGTATGTCCTCTGGAGGTACAGGGTGTGAGGGATGTCCTGGTTACCCTACAGGACCTGGGGGGGGCTCACGAGTTCCCGGTGGGGTATATCCAGGAGGTGCAATACCCGGAGGAGTTGTTGGTCCAGGTGGTACTTATCCTGGTGGTGTAATAAAGCCAGGAAGTCCTGGTATTCTGACACCATCATATCCTGGAGGAATGCTACCAGGTGGAGGGGGAGATGGATCCATTACTTATCCTGGAGGTAGGATTCCTGGACAAATTGGGCCTGGAGGGGTACCAGGAGGAATATTATATCCAGGTGGTAGAATACCGGGAAGACCTGGAGGTCAAGGTACATATCCAGGTCAAACAGGAGCTGGAGGCGAACCTGCAACTTATCCTGGTGGAACTGTACCGGGACGAACAATCCCAGGAAGTGGAGGACCAGGAAGAGGAGGCGTACCTTACCCTGGGGGAGTAATTCCAGGTCAAGTGATACCAGGTGGAGGGGATGGATCAGTTACTTATCCTGGAGGTAGGATTCCTGGACAAGTCGGACCTGGAGGGGTACCAGGAGGAATAACATATCCAGGTGGTGCTGTACCCGGAAGACCTGGAGGTCAAGATACTTATCCAGGTCAAACAGGAGCTGGAGGCGAACCTGCAACTTATCCTGGAGGAACTGTACCGGGACGAACGATCCCAGGAAGTGGAGGACCAGGAAGAGGGGGCGTAACGTATCCGGGAGGTGTTGTTCCAGGAAGACCAGGAGGAACTTACCCTGGCGGAGCAATTCCTGGTCAAATGGGAGTTGAAGGCGGGCCTGGAACTTATCCTGGCGGAACGAGTTCGGGACAAACAGTTCCAGAAGGTGATAGACCAGGAACAGGAAGCGTAACATATCCAGGAGGTGTTGTTCCAGGAAGACCAGGAGGAACTTTCCCTGGTGGAGTGATTCCTGGTCAAACGGGAGTTGAAGGTGGCCCTGGAACTTATCCTGGTGGAACGATACCAGGCCAAACAGGTGTTGGAGGAGGACCAGAAAGAGGTGGCATATCATATCCGGGTGGGGTCGTTCCAGGAAGAGCTCCTGACACCTATCCAGGTCAAATCGGAGTCGGAGGTGGTCCTGGAACTTATCCGGGTGGTGTGATACCAGGCGGAGGTGGAGTTCCAGGCATCTACCCAGGTCAAACAGGAGTTAGAGGAGGACCAGGAAGAGGAGGCATATCATATCCGGGTGGGGTCGTTCCCGGAAGAGTTCCTGGCACTTATCCAGGTCAAACCGGAGACGGAGGCGGGTCAGGAACTTATCCTGGTGGAACTATACCAGGACAAACAGTATCTGGAGGCGGGGGACCAGGAACGGGAGGCGTTTATTATCCAGGAGGTGTAATACCAGGAAGACCTGGTTCAATAGGAACGCATCGAGGACAAACAGGAGTGGGAGGACAAGGGACAGGTGGAATATCTTACCCAGGTGGAATTGTACCAGGTCAAACAGGAACAGGTGGTGTAGGAACAGGACCTTACCCAGGACAGACTGGACCTGGCGGAGGACCAGGTACGGGAGATATATCTTATCCAGGAGGTGTTGTTCCAGGAAGGCCAGAAGGAACCTATCCTGGCGGAACAATCCCAGGTCATACAGGAACAGGGGGTGTAGTAACTGGACCTTACCCAGAACAGACTGGACTTGGCGTAGGACCAGGAACGGGTGGTATATCTTATCCAGGAGGTGTTGTTCCAGGAAGGCCAGGAGGAACTTATCCTGGCGGAACAATCCCTGGTCAAGCAGGACCTGGGGGAGAAACGTATCCTGGTGGCGCAATTCCTGGACAAACTGGACCGGGTACGGGTGGGGTATTTTATCCAGGTGGTGTCATCCCTGGCAGACCTGGAACGACAGGAATTTATCCTGGCCAAACGGGTCAGGAAGGAAGACCAGGCTTATCTTATCCAGGTGGAGTTGTACCAGGTTCAGTTCCGGGATCATATCCTGGTGGAACAATTCCTGGTGGAGTGACTGGACCTGGTGGACGAATTTCTTATCCAGGTGGTGTAATTCCAGGCGGTAAGATTATGATATAGGCCTTCCAGGTCTTCTAGGTATTGTAGCAACCTGTAGCTGTATAAGTCAGCAATTAAGGGTTCCATTTTTTTAGGTGGATCTGGAACTTATCCTGGAGGTGTCGGACCAGGAACTGAAAGTGTAGGACCAGGAACTGGAGGTGTCTCTTATCCAGGTGGTGTAGTGCCAGGTGGGACTATACCTGGCACTATTCCCGGTGGTGGAGTATATACAGGAGTCGGAACGTATCCAGGAGGCACTCCACCAGCAACAGGTCCAGGCGGTTCCTATCCTGGTGGTGTTACTTCTGGAGGAACTTATCCTGGTGGTGTGTCGCCAGGTGGAGGAACAGGAATAGGACCTGGAGTATATCCTGGGGGAGTGGTTCAAGGAACAGGAACTCCTGGTACTTATCCAGGAGGCGGTGTTCCAGGGACTTATCCACCGGGTACCTATCCATCAGGAACTTATCCACCAGGAATTTATCCACCGGGAACCTATCCACCAGGAACCTATCCACCAGGAACCTATCCACCAGGAACCTATCAACCTGGAACTTATCCACCAGGAACTTATCCACCAGGAGCCTATCCACCAGGAACTTATCCACCAGGAGGTATGTCTGCAGTTACAAATAGTTCTTTTGAACTTTTCGAATTTTATCTTCTAATTGTAACTTCTCTATTTAGAAGTACCTGGAACTTATCCCGGTGGTGTAATACCAAGAGGAGGTACTCCAGGAATATATCCAGGTGGAGGAGTTCCAGGTACTTATCCGGGCACGACTGGCGTACCTGGGACGGGTCAACAACCTGGAGGAAGTATCTTCACAGGTAAAGCCTTCAAAACCAAGATGCTACAAAAATACAAAAGTTTTTGAAAAAATCTTGAAATTTTTGAAATTATTTTTAATTTGTATAATTAATTACTTAATTTCCTTAAATTTTAGGAACAACTGGTAGCCAAGGTGGTGTTTATCCAGGAGTTGGACCTGGCGGAGCAGTACCTGGGCAAGTCTATCCTGGAGGTACAGTTGGTGGAACTCGTCAGGTCTACCAACCAGGTGGATATCCTCTCGATGATGGATCCGATTCACATGCCCTCAGTTCCGTGAAGCAGGGGCAAGCAGGTACTCAAGCGAGTGCTTCTGCCCAAGGGAAATTCGGTCAAGGAACAGCTCAGTCCCAAGTCAGTGGAACATACACTGGAGGCGGTTCTTTCTCGGCTCAAGCGGGGACAAATGATGCCAACAAAAGTGCTCAGACTCAAGTGAGCGGCGGAAAAGAAGGAGCGATGAGCAGCGCCCAGGGCTCAGGTGGGTTGGGAAAGAGTAGCGCACAGGTTCAATTGAGTTCCGATTCAGGCGCAACTTCTACAAACTCACAGAGCAGTGGATGGAACCACGGTACCACTTCTCAAGTCCAAGCGAGTTCCAAGGGAGGAATGGCGGATGCACAAGCCAATGGAGAAGGTCAAACTTCCAGTCAGGCTCAAATCGGATTTCAACCTTATATGAAAACGGAAGAGAAACCTGATAAGAATGCACAACCATTTAAAGGAGGAGGTACTGCTTCCGCTCAAAGTGGCACTTATAGAGGACAATCTCAGTCTCAAATAGAAGGTTCTTTTAAATACGGCATCACTTATACTGGAGCGGCTCAAGCCGGATCGGGATCTGGGGCAGCAGCTTCTAGAAGACCGTTCAATTTCTCAGACACAAATGCAGACTTCTTTAAAAAGTTTAAAGCTTATGAACCTCCATCCATAACTGAGGACAATACAGATTTGACTACTCAGTCGCCAGAGATTAATTCTGATTTGGAAAATCGACAGGGTCTGCAGACTAGTTCCAGCTCCAGGCAGACTGTAGTTGCGACCTTGTCCAAAACGATGAATAAAGCCGAAAAGAAGATGCAAGTCGAAAATCACAAGGTCGATGACAATTATGATGAAGATTATGAAGAGTATGAAGATGAGGATCTCAATTATACATCGTCGGGAAAAACTACTTCTGATGACACTTCTTCACACAAATTCATGAAAGAAACTTCTATAAGTCAAGACAATGACGACCTGCAACCAGATGAATCTTTACCTGGCTACGCTGTTTCTCCGGGTTACCGTAACTCGAAATCCGGGAGCCAACTCATATCAGATAAAAGTATTGCGCAAGAAAATAAGTCTGCTTTTTCAGAAACCAGATCCCTGAAAACCGGCTATGACCAAAAAATTAGTGCAAAGAATCAGTCTCCTGAAGTGGAAAGTTCAACTCGACATTCTTCGAATGCAACGGCAGTTAAAACAAATTATTACACAGTTTCTAATAGTATAGCGGGGAAGATGGAGGACGGAAAGCCTCCTACGAAGAAATATGAGCACCGATATTACACTAAAAGCTCTACCTGCGGTTACTTTACGTTCTCTTGCAATGTTGTTTATGGTTCCAATGGTAGAACGAAAATCTGCAAACCTAAAGTTCCAACTCACACGGATGGAACGCCGATAAAGTGTTCATAATTCGATTACATACATTAAAACTGGAGAGTCATCCATAAATTGCGTAAAACTTTTTCCCCCTATTTTTTACACTCCCCATCCCACTTAACCAGTCGTATGAACATCGTTTGAATCACTGCCTCCGCCCCATCCTCCTATGTTACGTAATTTTCTTAAATATTTTCATCAGTGTCTCATTAAGTGAAATGTAACGACTTACGAAAAATATGATTTAAAATGTAAGTTTGTTTCAAAATAAAAGAAAGAAAATCAAACTATATAGAATGAAAAACCAATGAACTATAATCCTCGTAAAAAATAAAGTTTATAAAAATCTGCTTTATTCAGTACCAAAATATTCTTATAAATAAATATATGTGGAATCGCTAGAAAGCTTGGAAATCTCATAAAATCTTTGAAATGATCTAAAATTCATTGAAATATTTTTAAATCTCGTAAAACATTTCGAAATTTGTTAAAACTTTAAAAATTATATTAGACTATATTATATTTATAATTATATTATATTTATTAGATATAAATAATCCACGAGTATTGAATGAAGGCTGTATTTATTTTTCTTCATACACCTGTCTTATGAATACTATGAGAAAAGATCGAATGATTTTCACTGCTCATCAGAGTGTGATCGAGGTACTTCGTGGTTGCGTACAAATACGACTTTTATTATTTCTTCGACGTATTTACGTATTTTATACGCTATGTATTGACAAGAGGAATTTACATATTAAAAATACAGGAAAACAGATTCCTCTGATTTCATTCTGCACTAGGTTTTCAACAACAGTTGAATTTCCTCACTATACGTTGCATTGCACGAACTCATAAATCTAAATAACTTATTTTAGAATGTTGCGCAACACGCGTAAAAAATGTAAAAAATATAAAAAAGTGATGTAAAAGCGAAGATATTATTTCTTCTAATTATGGCGTTAAAAAAAATAACAAAAATATCAAATAAATATAACGCAGTATCTTGTAGAAGCTTATACGAAATATTTCAAATGCAAAAAAAAAGCATTTTGTTCAACACGCCTTTTTCTAGTCATGGCAGTATTATAGAAACTTAATCTTAATAATCTCCAACAATGTCTAAAACGACACATACATCGTTAACGAAATTTATGCATGACTACTTAAAATCTTTTAACAGTTTAGTTAACTGTTTCGGATTAAGTTTTAAGGAATGATCATATTTTAACTAACCTTAAATTATGCTCTTCTTCTTAAAGGCGTTGGATTCATGATCTGATCTTAAAATTCGATTTCCTCATTGTACTCGACAAATATTATAATTAGATATTTTTTGCTCTATAGACATACTTTTATTTCGTAAAAGAGTTCGCCTATAGAGCGAAAAGATACCTAGTTCTTTTATTCGTTGAATAAAATGAGGAATTTGAACTTTAAGATTAGAACTTGAATCCAACATCCTTAATTCTTCGCAGTTACTTTTGATTCCAAGAGTAATTGCCTTACAGTACACAGGTACTAAACGTGTCACTTTTCTGAAGTCTTGGAAAATATTTTTACACTTTGTGGGAGACTGGTGAAGCTTCTCTCGAGTCTTCAGTTTCGTCATCTTCATCATCATCATGGGTTTTGTCATCCATTATTTCAGCTACTACGTCAGGGGCACAATTTTCCGAATTGTTCAAAGACACAAATCTAAAACAAAAAAGAAGATTACTAAAAAACTCTTTTCGCAAGTATATGATCTTAAGCTGTTTAGAAATTATTATAAACTTATATTTATTATGCACGCTACAGCGCGTATCTCTAAAACAAAAAAAAAAAAAAGAACGAAAATCATAAACATTACTTCAAACCAACTTCATGTTACGAATGAATGTCCGAACTGAATTAATAAGATTAATATTATACGTAATAATAATAAAAATAAAAATAACAATAATAATGAAAGTAATAATAAGTTTCCTTTCTCTCACCTATTTTTCATATGTTCCAATTGCACATTTGCGGTCTCCAGCTGGTCAACGAGACTTTCATTAGTCCTTTGCAGCTTCCGAACGCTGTTTGTCGCAGCGTCTACTTCATCCTGAGCTATAGCTAATTCTTTCTTTAATTCCTCCACTCTCGATCGGACTCTCTTTACTTCTGTCTCGTACTGCTCAGATCTTCTTATCGCATGCGATAATTCTGTTGTCTTATCCCCAAACATCTTTTTCAATTTTGCGTAGGAATGTTTCAACTCAACTAATTCCTGGAAAAAAAGCAAAATTGAATTTATATGCTGAACAAAATTAAAACCCATGAATGTACCTTGTTCCTATCCAAGAGTTCTTGCTGTAGAATTCTCGCATCCGCATCAGATGTCGAAACAGGTCGAACACGTCGTGAATCTATCCTCTCTTGCAAGTCCCGCAATTCACCTCGCAACTGCTTATTTTCACGTTCTAAACAGATTTTCTCTGTTTCTAAACGTTCGCGTTTTCCCCATTCTGCTGCGTTTTCAACTTGCAGCCTTTCAAGCTGAAAGGATTTCATTAAATTAGAATTGAAGACGGAAAAAATATAATAAAGGAAGTAGAATCATCTAGTGATAGATTGAACAAATGGTCATCGTAGTTGAAGAATCAATCAACCACCGTGACTACCAACAAAGGGACCAATCAAAACACAAGTTCCCATCACTTATATCATCTAAACACCTGTAGACAATTTACCTCAGTTCGAAGTTCAGAAAGCCGTCGATCCATTCCTTCTCTATTAGAAGCTTCGTCGATAAGATCTGCTTGCGCAGCATTTAATTCACCAGTGAACTTTTCTTTCAACTGCATCAATTCTTTTATTGCTTCTGCTCTGCTGTCTTGCAGTTCCTCACATCGTTCACGCAGATGCGTCACTTCGGATCTTAATTTCTCCATACCACGATGTAAAGACGATTTCTCTCTGCAAGATTAAAAAAGAATACAGTCGACTCTGACTAATCGCACACTTTCCACAGAGAACACTTTGAGTCACTGTGAATTACTTTGAACAAGACCATTTTTTTAGCTGTTGCACTTACGTACTTTAAACAAAATCACGTTAGCTTGCTGCTAGGCAGGCGTACGGTAACTTTTTTTTTGTAAATATAATATATTTTTCAAATTGCCTTCCATTTTTCATTTTTAAAAAATTGACAAAAAATACATAAAATATCTTCTAGTTTTTATTGTTCCTTAAATCGAAGATTCCATGCATTTGTTACAAAAAAATATCGTGTGTAACAGGAGCAGAAAGTAGGCAATTATAACTCTTGTGAAATACTTACTCTCTTTCAGCAGAAATCGTCTTAGTTGCTTCCTCCAATCGCAAATGAAGCATTGACATTTTCTGCATAAGATACTCTTCATTTCCCAATTCCAAAGAAGACTTTCGTTTATCTAACTTTTCTTGCATGGTAGAAGCTTCCGCGACTAATTTTGATATATCTCTATCCAGAGACAGCATGGAACTCTCCTTATATAATTCTACGGCATGTTTTGGTACTGCACCCTGCAAGACATATTCTTCGATATCTCTGTCTGAAGAGGAATTATTCCCTTCAGTATTAATACCGCTAGTTTCTTTTGTAGGACTTTTGATCACATATTCCTTGTTTTCAATTGACGTTGAGTTTTCGCTTTGCTCGACATTATTGTAAACTTCCAGAAGCTCATCTATTCCAAGAGCATTTCTTAAATGAGGATCTGATTCCAAAATCGATACAATTTGTTGATCAAATTGACCAGCGTGTTTTAACAACACCATGTGGATTTTCTCCATTTCTTTCTTTAATTGTTCATTTTGCAGCTCCACTTCCTGCGCTTCGTGTTTATATGTATTTGCATCCTTCATTGCAATTTCTAATTTTGTTCTAAGGACTTTCGCTTCTTCTCTAGCCTTGTTTCTCTCATTTCGAACTTTGCTCCATTTCTCTCTCCAGTTTGCTGTACAGTCGGACCACCACCTCATTGTCTTTTCCATTTGCGCCGCCCTCGCTCGTGCTTCTTCCAATTCCCTCTGCCGTAAGGCCTAATGCACATATTTTCAAAATTAGTCCTATGAATTGATTACAATCGACTTTAACAATAAATTATTATAAAGTTAAAAAAGAATTAGACCAAATTTTGCAGCGTGTCATAAAGATATCTTAAAAGTACTTGTGAACTTCTTTAGTTTTTTAAATTTTATTAATTTTTAATCTACTTTTTGTAATTCTTTGAAATTCCCGGGGAAATTTCTGCTAGTTTTTTATAATAAAAATCACCTCCTTAGTTTCCCATTCGCTGTCAGGATTCCGCGTAGAACCAGACGAACTGACATCGTGCTCTCGAATGAGTCTTCTCGAGGAAGTTCCACTAGCTGAGGATTGAGCCATATCGATTCTAACCTAAAAAGCGGATTTTAAACTCCCTCACTTTGTAATTGGAAACTCATTTCCAAGAATCACTTTAATTATCACCTTTTTGACATTCACTAGCCAATTCTTACCTAAAAAGCGGATTTTAAACTCCCTTACTTTGGAATTGGAAACTCATTTCCAAGAATCACTTTGTCATCTTTTAACATTCACCAAAAATGAGTTTTGTGTTCATTTAGTGTCATTACTTGTTTAACGTTACAAGTAAAGTGAAAAACAACATAATATTAATGCCGATGACACTTGTCATACCGGAAATCTTAACTGTCTTAAAATCAGTCAGGAAAAATCTGACAAATGTGTAGAAAAGCTATAATTGAACATATTTTGATGACGACTAATATTAATCACTTAATCTTTCTTAATTAATTAGATTTGCGTTGATGTCGTTGATACTAGCTTAATTTTCCGGCTTGTATGGCTTTTCTGTAAATAAACGGAGTACTGTTACGAAGTTCACATAATCTTTGGTGTTCGCAGTACACTTATTAATTATTAAATCACGTAACAAGCTATTTTCTGTAGAAAATTGTTGTAAATGCAGTAAATTTGGTATAATAATCACACGTGTGACAACTAAGTTCCAGGGAATCAAAAAGTCAAGCAAGGTCACGGCAATGAATATGGGCATCTCGTTGCGGGGTGTAGTTTGCAGAGGGGAAGGTCGCCATCTTGGGATGTAAAAAGTGTAAGATGCGCGAAGAGGCCCGAAGAGTTCCGAAGAGGCCCGAAAAGGTCCTGTGGGAAACACATCATTTCACTATATTACGTTATAAAATTTATTGTGCATTTCTTTTACATTTTTTATAAACATGCACACACTTTTTCTAAATTATTAATTAGTTTAATCAACTTAATCTTATTAATTATGTACTGTTATGCACATTTTCGTGTTTCTTGTTTAAATTTCCCACCAAGATTTTACATACCAGTATGGCTGTCATTGTTGGGGATTTAATGATGGTAAAGAAAATTTCTTTCTTGTCATCAATAGGAAATTTTATATTTTAGTTCCGGCGATTCGCACGCCGTCACACTTTGACAGAAATTGTCGTCTGCTGAAAATGACACGAGTAGTTTTGACAAGGCAACTGTAGCAACGGTTTAGCAACGAGTTTCGCGTGTGTTTTTTGGTCGTTTAGTAAAAAAATAACGAGAATGTCGAAGAGTCTTGACAGTTCCTTTTTTCTAAGTGTCGATTAAATATTCACATGGCTGCTTTTACAACTGTTTCGTCCGAATCATATCATATTCATAAGCTGCGAACACAATGGGATTTTATTTTTGTACATCAGAAAAAATTCGACTTCATGAGAAAGTTAGGTCGAAAATTCTGACAAGCTACCTTGATGCTCAATTAATGCGTTTCTTACCTTAATCTGCAGGTAAATATATACATTGTCTTTTCTTTTCTCTCTTTTGTTACTGACTTTTCTTTTTATGTTACTACCTTCTATTTATGATGAGATTTTATTTATACTTTATACTTTAGCATGCCATCATTTTAGTTTATTTTAGTATTGGTGAGATAAATTCAACGGAGCATGTAACATCGATTCCTTCTTTGGGTTTTTTTTTTGCATGGAACGGTATTTAGTCATTTAGACATGAAGAAAATGAATAATTTCAGGGGGCAACTGCTGCCTGTTATTCCATACAAGATGCAACGTTTTCGATCCACCAGATCAGGTAATGAATTCGACTTATTTACTACTTTTTATATTCATTGAATTCCAAATAAATTCAAACTTTCTTGTGAGTGGAACTACATTTGAATCTTTATTTTTGTACGTTATAATCCAATTTATTTTTCCAAATCGAATTTTACGTTTAGAACTTGGATCCAACACCCTCAAAATAGTTCGATTTCAAACTGAAATACTCAAAGCTGTTCAATTTGGTTTCATACAGCATTTTTTAGAATTCACCCAACTCAATGAAACATTTTATTTTACTCTACTCTTTGACATTGAGATTCATTAAGTTTAATCTCGCAGAGGCATGTTATTGTGCAATTCAGCATGTTTGCTAGTTATATGGAAAGAAGAAACGCAACTTCCTATTAAATTACTAGTAGAAAAGTTTTTTCTCTTGTAACCGACGTTCCATTTAAAATTAGTTTAAAATGTTTCAAATTGTTTAAAATACATAAAAATATCTCTCCAATTTTTTTTTATTTTGTCAAGGTAATTTTTGCAAATACAAAATTATTCTAAAAATTATAGTTTCGAAATAATAAACAATATTAAGGGTGTTGGATCCAAATTATTCTTACCTCAGAATTAAATTCCCCATTTTACTCAAAAATTATTAGACCTAAATATCTTTTTGCTCTGTACTCATAATTCTATTTAAGAAATGAGTAGATATACGGAGCGAAAAAATATCTAATTATAAGATTTATCAAGTAAAATGAAGATATCGAATTTTCAAGTTAGAACTTAGATCCAACATCCTTAAGAATAAAATAACTAATCGAAAGAATATTTGAATAAGTAATAATGATATATAATTTATTTTGACAGGCGCAAAGATGTCAAGGAGGCTGAGCTTTTACATTTTAGTTGGCTTGGCAACTGTCTTCATCTTCTTTTTAGCGCTAAATCAACATTACAACAATTATATCGAACACCGTCTGCAGCCTATGATATCGGTCAGTAAAAAATGGGAGGTCAGGAAGGTTGTTCTCTATTTACTTATAGACAACACATATTATTAATTAATAAACGTCAACTCACGCAGAATTGCTTATATCTCACAAGTCAAACAAAAACTTTAGAGAAATTTTTCTCTGCTTCTTATAAAATAGTCAAATTAATGTACAGCACTTTGTAAATTTATTTAAAATTTAAAATCCATTTATCGAATAAGTATTAGCTCCTGAAGAAAAGTTAATTCTAAACACAGAATTCTATTCTTGTTGAAGGTTACATTTATCTCTCTCATCTTCCGGTCGAATTTCCGTTATTCCGTTTTTGATAAACGAACTTCAAGTATGAGAGGATTGAAAAGAGATAATTAGTGAAACTTAGTAATACCATTGTCCCTGTTTAAATTTTAATACTTTCTTGAATTTAGGAGGCCGAATTAAGGTCACGGCATGCAAAAATACAGCAAACGTACACGGTAAGCAGTAAAGACAGATTTACGTGCTTGCTACATGCGTTCATTGCTCGGATTTCTCGTATTTTCTTGTTCTTGTTTTGCTTCGTCATACTATTAATACTTCGTCTAATTTCAAAGAAAAAATTAAGTGTTATATAACTTTACTGCATTTTTTGAGGTACATACTTCTCTATCATCTGCCACTGTTTTCCTCATTGGGTTTACTCATTGTGTTTATAACAAGTTAATAATGTTTGTATATTTATAGGGATTGGTCAAATTTTCCTGATTTACTAAAAAAAAAATATAATTTTTAAAATTTATTTTAATTATTTATTTTATTTTATTTAAAGGTTTAACAATTTCAAGCTATTAAGAAACTGGAGTATAAAAAAAAATACAGTGAATCCAAATTGCTAATAAAAGATTAAGAATTTTGTATAAAAATTGTGCAAATGTTTTTTTAAAGAAGATTTCTGTTTTAGGATACATTATGCAGTTTTAATTAAATTTAATATTTAATTTTGAATGAGTTTAATTTGAAAACATCTTTTTTGAATAATTTTAATTAAAAACTTTACAGAGAAAATCAGCATAAAATAATGGTCAGTAGATACATGTTTAACAGTTTAATGGATAAAATTGAATCTTTCACGGATTGTCTCGCACACTTTGTCACTTTCTGTATAAACTTTCCAAGTCATCACAGGTCGTCATCCTTTTACCTTTTTTCAATTAATAAAAGTTGAATTATGTGACAAATTATTGACATTGAAATTGTAGGATAATTCCGGATCATTTTTGAGTTGAAAAAACTTTTCCGGGTAATTAAAATAATAAAGAAAATTAATCTTTTAAAGTTGAAAATATTTTTACTGCAACTTGCAATTTTTTTAATCTTTTAAATTTGTTTGAAATCCCTTCAAATTCTTTAAAGTCATTTGAAATCTCCTGAAATCCTTTCAAGTCTCTTCGAAATCTCTTTAAATTCTTTAAGATTATTTGGATTGAAGTTCAAGGTTTTTTTTTCGTTTTTAGCCAAATTTTTTACAATCTCCATTCTCATGGTTTTTTTCACCTATTTTTATTTAAACAAAAAATCACTTTTTCATCTTTTTTAATGACAATAGGTACTGTGATGACTGCTTTCGTAGCAATCCTGGCTTTCACTAGGTCTTTTCGCTACACGTATCTTCTCACTCACTTTGTTGCAATTGTGTTAATTGATTCCTGTCTGCGTTGTATTATCTGAAATTTATTATTTGTAGTCTAAAATTGTATGTTTATTATTTTCTACCAGAATTCATGGTGTACATAGCAGTCCCGAAATTAGAAAATTCTTCGTGTGACAAAAGGAGAGAGAGAAGAGGGCGAAGAAAGTTGATAAACGAAAGCAGCATGATCAAGCAATATTAGTTTGAGGACAGTGATGCGTAGTCCTATTAAAAGGTTGCAACAGCGCACAATGATATTAACCGAAATCCTTGATTGCCGTTTTATTAGAATGTGTTTTGATTTGCATGAGCACGCTTGTTTTTCATTCATTATTTAGTATCACACATTTCACATAAAGTGGTAATTAATCTTAAATTTAAATATTTTAAAATAGAATTTGCATTGTGAGCTATATTTATTATTAATTTCCCTGGCAAAAGTTTCGGATTGAAATTCTTTCCGAACCAATCCGAACTTCTTCAAATCATTCTGGAATTTATATCTGAACCAAACAATTTCATTCTAATTTAATCCGAAAATTCTTCTCAATCCGTGCTTCCAATTCAAATGAATCCGATATCAAACCGATTGAATTCGACACTAATACGAACAAATTTCCATTGCTTTCGTCCGAAATCAATTCGAAGTTACTTTTCAATACTTTTCAATCCTTTTCAATCCCTGCCCTTAATCCTAATTAATCCGAAATCAATGCGAACGGATAGAAATGTTGATTTGACTTTGTTTTGACTTCGGATTTGATCGGATAGAAATCCTTAGTTCGAATGAAACTGTCTGGTTCGGATACAAATTCCGGAATGAAATGGATTCAAAAGGATAGAATTTTTTCTACATATCCAAAACTTTTGCCAATATTTAAAAACCCTTCACAACATTTGGTTTTTTATCGGATTGTTTTAAGATTGAATATGAATTATGAATGCATTTCTTTGTTTCTTGATTAACGGTCGATTAATTAACTTTGCTTAATGTTCGATCCGCATTTTTTAGAGCTACATTAGAAGGACAGCCGATGATTCAACGCATTACGAAATTCAAGATGTGATACAGCAACAAAGAAGGACCATTGAAAGAGAAATGGACGGTTATGCATATCCTAATGGAAAGTACGGTGTGAATGCCACGTAAGTTTGAATGATGTAAAAGATTTTCGAGATTTTCGAATTCTGTTGATAATTTTTCCGTTTTTTTTTTTTCAGTAATCTAGATGATTTTGTGATGGAAAGAGGAGGAAAGCCATTGAGAAGTATCATTTTAACAAGCTGGCGCAGTGGAAGTACTTTTCTTGGCGAAGTTATCAATGCTCATCCTGCCACTTATTATCATTACGAGCCACTATTAGACTTTGGAATTATACAAGTGAGAGGACCGCCTCTGGCCGAAATGGCTCTCAAAAATATTGAAGCGTTGCTCAAGTGCAATTATACAAATATGGGTCAGTGAGGATAAAAGGAAAAGTCAGGACATTTAGAATTACAGTCTACTCTGACTTACCGCACACTTTACTTAGTGTACTAGTGATGGGCGATACTGAAAAAAATAGTGCGATAAGTCAGAGTCGACTGTAATTTTAAGAATTAAGAATATTAAAATAAATTGTATTTTCAGAACATTATTTGGATTTCGGGAAACTTCATATTTGGCTATTTAATCACAATTCTCCTCTCTGGAAACAATGCATGATGCACAAATCTATTTGCTGGGATCCACGTTTTCTTAATTCTTTTTGTAGATTATTTCCTTTTCAATCAATGAAGATTGTACGCTTAAGATTACGTCTCATCGAAAAACTCTTAGTACAAGAAAGGCGAGCTTCTTTAATTATAATTATTGAACTTGCATGATAGTATAAGATCTGTAGAAAATTAAAATTTCTCTTCTAATTATTTTAGTTTGGGAATGAAGGTGGTATTATTGGTTCGTGATCCGCGAGGTACTTTACAGTCTCGGAGACACCGAGATTGGTGTCCAACTGAACCCGATTGTTCCGATCCAGCTCTTTTATGCGCTGATATGGTTTCTGACTTTAAAGCAGCCATGAAATTTTCTAAAAAGTATCCCCGCAATTTCAGGTCAGTTTTCCCTAAAAAAGAAATTATCATTTACTTTACAGGGTTGCTACAGAAGTCTGGTTCCTAAATTCCAGGTTTTCCAAGTCTAATTTTGAAAATCTGATCCGATCCTGAAATCCTTTGAAAATTTTTTAAATCCTCTAAAGTTTTTTTATCCGTTGAAATTCCTTAAAATCATTTGCAATCTTTTAAAATCTCGGGCAACACCGGATTGATTTATCCTAGTGAACAAATAAAATTGTCTAAATACAAATTCAGAAAATTTTCAAAATTCAGTGACTTTGCTAGGTTTTCCTGGTCTTGTAGCAAGCCTGTTTTAAATTTAATTTTCTCTCTTAGGTAGAATATGTATCATTTTTAAAATTTTATTATAGGATAGTACGATACGAGGATCTTTCGGTAGATCCATATGAATATGTGAAAGATCTGTACAAATTTTATGGTCTTGATTTACATCCAAACATCAAGCGATATCTGGATACTCACACAAAGACTGATTATGGAGATATTTCGAGTACTTTTAGAAATTCTAAGACGGCACCGTTCCACTGGCGAACGGATTTGGATTTTGAAGAAGTTCAAGAAATACAGGAAGTCTGCTCAGTCGCTATGCAGCTCTGGGGATATGTACCAGCTGTGAATGCTACTCACCAAAAGTATTTTAATCCAATAACGAATTTCAGTCTAGATCGTCCTGAAGATGACGATATTTTCTGACGTTTAATGGTAAGCTTTATTACTTTAAGGGTGTTAGAGCGCTGGGCTAAAAAATGAACAAAAACTACTACCAAAAAATGAACAAAAACTACTACCAAAAAATGGTCAAGTCTGTAGAATGACTTCAATTTCATCAAATTCACCTTTTCACAAAAATACTTTCTTTTTCTCGAAAAGAGATATTAAGCCCATGTCCTGCCATCAAGAAACTGATTTCGATTGAAAAACGCATTAAACAATACATTTTTGCGATTTTACCGTAAAATAAAATGTTTACCTGATTTCAGAAATAAGGTGAAGATTTGAGTTATTCTACACGATTTTTTTTTTCAAAATGCGCCAACGCCCTTAAAAACTCACTTTTCTCTAATAAATTGAGTTCCTATTTTTCCTCCATAGTTAAACTTTTTTAGGTACTAGTATTATGCAGCACTTGGACGTTTTCTACTTTTAAATAAAAGAAGAAATATATCACTTGAAGATGGAATGAATGTTTTAGCAAAATATATTTCGATATTTCTCTCGTCTGTGCCTATCTTTGTCACAAAAACTTTTTGTAAATTGATTTTATTTTCTCACTTTAAAAAGAGATTCTAGAAGGTATCGCAAATCTCTATAACGGCTCTCTAAGCTTTATATCAGGTTTTTCCGATACACTGCGTCACTAGCAACTTTTTTTTATAAATTACGTCTCTCTTCGCAAACTAAACTAAACTCTATCTTTAAATAACTTACAAAACATGCAATGTCTTTTCGCATTTTCAAATGTTGTGATGTTTTGTTGACGATTTTTTAATTATGTAAACTGCTGTACATCTAAGTGTAATTTTATTATTCTCTGAAGAATCTCTTGTAAATAAATATTATTGTAGTTTTTAGGTACTATTCCTGGATTCTGTGTTCAGAATATGTAATACTTGTAGATTCACAATAAAAATTATAATACAGAAGAAATAATAAAATTTATTTATAGCCCATCGTGATTAAGGAACCACCAAAATAAAGATTGAGTTTCCTCCTAACTAACTGACTATTTACATATTAAATAAATAGTTGGAATAGGAAAACTGAAGACAAAAAGACACTGAAAATTTTATAGGTTTATATTTAAACGACAGATCAGTTTAACAATATTAATTAATAAACGTTTAAATTAATTTACATATAATTTTACGTGTTACATACAAATAATGTAAATTATAAGTTGCAGAATTCAGTTCTTTATTCAATGCCAATAAATAATTACCGTAAATTAATAAAAAAATGTCACTTTTAATTACAATTTTGTACTCCAGAGCATTTAAGATAATCATTTTCAAATATCTTGTGATGAAAATAAATTAATAAAGGATAATGTTCGAGATATTATTTTGTACTAAATTTGCTGTTCAGTATATAAAAAAGAATGTGTAAATTCAAGGCCAGTCCTAAAATTTGATGATTGTTCATTGTACCATTACAAATTTCCTATAAAAAATCAGATATACTAACATATAAAAATTAATGTGATGTAAATACAGTCGATTAAGATAATGAGCTTAAATATAAAATGGACGTAAAAAAACGTTTATAATCACAGTTTCGATTTAAAAAAGAAAAAAAGTTAACTAAACCGCCTATTTCATTACTATTATTTCATAAAATACTTGAAAGAACCTTTCTTTCTTTCTAATTTTAAAAAACTATAATTTAAACTAGACTGGCCACCTGCAAATGTCCCCGTTTTCGAGATTCCTAGTCTTCTAAAATTCGAATTATTTTTTTAGTATTCAATTCTCATTTACAGGGTCCGATTGCAGTCCGATCGGCAAAGAGTGACGCCAATTCCTTATCCTTATAGAATCAGTCTACCGAAATTGTAAAAAATCCCCCGAGGCCTTAATCCCTTTGGTTTTATAAACACAGGGTGTCAACGTCAAGTACCATAAAAACCTCCAACTTACACCGAGCATTCTATGGAAACGCCCTAGGGTTGGCGCCCCATTCGTCAATTGCTTTTAATTTAAGGAAATCAGGGAAACTTACCTTAAATGCTCATCATTATTACTGAATCCTTTGATTCCTCGAAAAAAAACAAAGAAATTTGAATTCGCTAGAAAACCCGGTCTTGGTAACCACTGTCGGCGACGCTCGTGCTGGGTTTATTAGGTCCACCCGGGACTGGATGATGTGGATGTCTCAAATGACCTGATCTTCTGGGTGGAGCTAAATATTCAAACATACTCTGAGTGTATTGAGATAGCATTTTGCTAAGATCGCAAGGCATTGGGTCGTTCCAGAAAAATTCGTGATCCATGGCCAGATCAGCATCGATTCTCTTGCTGGGATCAAGGATTAGAAGCTTGTCTAGAAGATCGCAAGCGTATGAGTCTTTCACATAGGGTTTCAGTCTTTCTTTTACCTGTTAAATAATTAAGATTTCTAAATTCAAAAGGAATTTACAGTTGTAAATTAAGTTGAATGAATTAGTTAAAGTCCAATCTTTAAGGTATGACTATAGAAATAAATCTATGGCTTTGTAAGTAGTTTTATTACCTTTCGCTTTTGTCCTTTAATAAGTTCCATCTTATTGTAGAGGTCTAAGGTTTCTACGCCAGGCCAGATTTCAGGTGTAATGGAACCACACAACTGAGAGATGAGAATCAGTTGTTGCTGCTCTGTATTACCTTGCATGATTGGCGATCTAAAAAATAAAATTCGGTATTAATACAATATTTTAAAACAAAAGAACTTCAAAAGAATTGAGGAACAGATGTACGTCTGAATTCAGTAGTAATTAATCCCTGGCTTAAAGGCAATGGTTATTTAACATAAGACCAAATTTAGTTTCGCCAACTTTACGTTCACAGTAATAAATATTTTCGACATATTAATATCGATTTTTTGTAGAAATTATCGTACCTTGTCCACATTTCAGCCATGATACATCCAGCACCCCATAAATCGACTGGTGGTCCATAATTTCTGTCACCCAATAATAATTCTGGTGGTCTGTACCAAAGAGTAACAACTCTGTTTGTGTATCGATTTGGTTGACCATTTTTATTAGCACTAAAAGCTCGTGCTAGACCAAAATCAGCCAATTTTAAAATACCAGTTTTTGTTATCAGAACATTAGCAGCCTTCATGTCTCGGTGTAAAATCTGTGATTAATTAAAAGAATATTGAGGAATAGCCATATTTCATTACAATCCGCAATGATTGTTAATTTTAATAAAATAGTGCTTACTTTGTTACTATGAATATAGTAAAGTCCATTCAGTAACTGCACCATGACTTGTTTAATTTCACCTAAACTGAATTTTACGTTTACATTTGAAAGCAAACCTGCAAGGTCATGCTCGCAAAAATCGAATATGAGATAGAATGTTGATCGATAACGATTTCCAGGAGTAGCTGCAGAAAAAATGTTTAAATGTGGTCATGAATTACTTTGAAATGCTTTGAATTTGGAGAAGTTTTCAGTTCTGAATTTTGTCTTTGATGCGTTAAATTTATAACGCTTTGAAATTAAAATTTACCTTTTGTTCTGCAAATTTCGATCAGATTAACTATGTTGTCATGTTTGAGTAACTGTAGAATTTTTATTTCTCTCAATGCGGTTATGGGAAACTAAACAAAGAAATTAAATCAATTAAAATCAAAAATATAATAATTAATTAATTAATATATATCATTAAAAGTAAATCATTAAAACATTGTTTTACTTACACCCTCTTTTTCATTGTCCATCAAAACTTTCTTCATAGCCACAAACTTTTTACCCGTCTTCTTATCTCTGGCTTTGAAAACCTCACTGTAGAAACAAAATATTGAAATTAATAATTTCATTAATTAAACCTAAAGCAGACAGTCAACTATCTACTAAAGTATGTACTAAAAAAAATAAACTTCTGAAATAAACAATTCTATTTTCAAAGGAAACACAATGTCAATTTTACTTACCCAAAAGTTCCCTGACCAATTTTGGCCACTTTTTCATATTTGGTGGACTCATCGCAATAAAGAAAATTGAATTCCTCGATATATTTTTCCTTTTCCTTAGGATTCATTGGATTCATAGGTGCTGTGGTGTTCACGGTGTTCATGTTGATCACTATTCAGTGACTCACTAAATTTTTCTCACTAGCATTTCTCTTTAGAAAAAGGTCTTTAAAAACCCATCGCGAAGAGAGAAATCAAAACTGCAAATGCTCGCCAGTCTCCTATTAATAAATTGGTATCTATAATACCAATTCCTAAGGAAATTCTCGCTTTTATTGGATTCTTTTACTTCACGTCAAACAGACACAAACAGAAGCCAAAACCACTCGACCGCCATGTTTGTACTACTATGCTTGGCGCACAATTCAAAAATTTTTATTTAAAATCGAATATTTTGTTTCAAAAGGTCAACGAATACATATAAGAACTGAAAATATTAAATTCTAAAAAACTTTATAAAGTGAAAACGATTCAGGAAGTTGATGAATTTGAAAAGTGTTGAAAAGTTCAAATTTTTTATATAAATTCAACGTCTTTATTCAGATTTGATTTTCAGTCTATGCTCGTTGCAACAATTTTATAAAATTTATACTACAGCAATTTTTCTAAAGACGTTCATGCTCTTTAACATAGAAAAATACTATTTACAGAGTTATCCGAGTCTTGCATCGAAATACCGAGTCAAGATCACAGGAATATACAGAAACAAAAGCAAGTCAAGACTTGAACATTTCCAGTGACGAAATGTTGGACTTAAATGGCTTATGTAACGCCTACCTTGAAAAAAATTAACTTTAAGCTAACGATAGTTTATGAAATAATAAACATTAATAAATTACCTTAGAAATGAATGTTTTGACTGTTCTAAGACAATGATCAATATTGAAGCTTAAAGAAGTCATGGTCTAGAGATAATACAAAATGGATCAGTCTTTAGGATTTGAATTTGTTAAAAAAGACGATCCCGATATTCTTGATCGGTTACACTACTCGTACTAGGCCTGGATCCACCGTTTGTTTGAAGTGGATTTCTCAAATGTGATCGTCTTCTTGGTGCTAAGTATTCAAACATACTTTGACTATGTTTTGCTAACATTGGACCTAGATCACAGGGCATGGGGTCGGTCCAGAAGAATTCGTGCTCTAAGGCCGCATCAGAATCGATTCTTTTGCTGGGATCAAGTATCAAAAGCTTGTCCATTAGGTCACAAGCGAGTTCGTCGTTCACGTGTTCCTTAAGCCTTTCTATTACCTGAAAGATGATTATGTACTAAAATTATACACTGAATACTAAAATCTCAATTTTGAGGTTTGAAGTCACTTTAGAAGTTTATGTGAATTCTAGGAGACTTACATTTCTCTGTTGGCCGCTAATCAACTGCATTTTGTTGAAAAGTTCTAAAGATTCTACACTTGGCCAGACTTCAGGTGTAATTGATCCACATAATTCGGATATCAGGGTGAGTTGTTGTTGTTCAGAGGATCCTTGCATTATTGGGGCTCTGGGTAATAAAAATTTAATTAAAGTAAATTTCTCTTTTTTCTTTTACATTAAAAATTTTTTTTTTCTTAAATAATCATACCTTGTCCACATTTCAGCCATAATACATCCAGCACCCCATAAATCAACCGCTGGTCCATAATTTCGATCACCTAGTAACAATTCTGGTGGTCTATACCAGAGAGTGACTACCTTATTCGTATAACGATTTGGCTGATTAACTTTAGCTTCACTAAAAGCTCGTGCTAGACCAAAATCAGCCAATTTTAGAAGACCACATTTTGTTATAAGCACGTTTGCAGCCTTCATATCTCGATGCAAAATCTATAAGAGTAAAGTTTCAAATAAAAAATCTATCTCACATTAACTATAGAAATCAAACGGAATTTTAGGAGAACCTACTTTGTTACTATGAATATAATACAACCCATTCAACATCTGTCGCATAACATTTTTAATTTCGCCTAGAGTGAATTGCACCTTTGGATTAGCAAGTAAACCTGCGAGATCATGTTCGCAGAAATCGAATATGAGGTAGAATGTTGAACGACTACGATTACCAGAACATACTGAAAATTTATTGTAATTATACAGTAATTTATAATAATTATTTTATCCTAGTAAAAGTTACAAAAATTGAATAATTTTAAGGCTTTCAAACATAAACGAATTTAACACTTGGACATTACAGAATTTTTAATATTTGATAAACATTTATTTGAAAGTTACCTGTCTTTTTGCAAATTTCGATTAGATTCACCACATTTTTGTGCTTGAGTAGTTGCAATATTTTAATTTCTCTCAGCGCAGTTATGGGAAACTGAAAACAGAAATTAAATCCATTGAAATCATAAAATATAACTTCTATTCTTATTTAAATTATTTTTAGAATAACTGTAATTACTTACTCCTTCCTTCTCGTTATTCAATAACACTTTCTTCATAGCCACGACCTTCTTACTATTTTTTCTATCTTTCGCTTTGAATACTTCCCTAAAAATTAAATTAAAGATAACATATGTAGTTTACAAAGTAACTTCGATCTGAATTCGTGTTTCTCATATAATCTGTGTATAATATAGACATTCAAATTCATCCACTTTTACTCACCCAAAAGTGCCTTGGCCGATTTTAACCAGTAAATCATACTTGTTTATTTCTTCACAAAAAGGAAAATTAAATTGTTCGATGTATTTTTGTCTCTCTAGCGTGTTCATTGTCGTTAGATGGCCAAGCGAAGTTGACAGGAACAGATTTGAAGAATTCTATAGGTGAGAAATAATTCGAAAAGGAAATAGGCCTTTAATTAAAAAACGATAAATATCTCAAGCATATCAAATCCGTTAATTCACTAAGGATTTTTCCATTTGATTTATAATATTTTACTTGACTCTCTAGCTCACGAACCCTATAAATGCCTATGTGAAGCCCCCAAAGCAACTAATCATTTGCAATCACCAAACATAACCTCAAAAAGGAGTCATATATAAATGACACAAATAAATTTATTTAAAATATGCATGGTAGTTTCCACTAACTAGAAATTGTTCGAGCAGATTAGTTTTTATTTATAAAATGTTCTAATTCAACTAAATATAAACAGCACTAAGTCACTCCAAATTGAAGTAAAAACTGCTTTAACTAGGATCTAGGGCTATGTTCAAGATGGTTCAAGACAGTTCAAGACGACCACTGATAACCACCCTCGAGTGTTTCCGTCTTTGTCTTACTCACAGCAAACAGCCCCATGCGGTACTGTGCATGCGTTGCGTATGGCATCTGATTGGTTGCTTTTCACGCGCTATTTAAAACGCTAAAAAAATTTTTTTTTCACTATAAATCTTGCGATAAATAATGACTTTTTAACTTATAGAATTATCCATTAGACCAACATTAATTAAGTCTGAGCAAAATTAATACAAATTAATCACTGTTCTATAAATACAAAATATACTTTATCATTCATTTTTAAACTATAAGTTCAAAAGTCATTATTTATAATAAACAAGAAAGAAATATTTTTTTAACGTTTTAAACAGTGCACGGAAAGTAACCAATCAGACGCCATATGCGACGCATGCACAGTATCGCGTTGGGAAACATTGTTCACTGGTGTGGCACCTGCTGTGTTCTGTGTACCGCAAAAATACACTTGATACACCATTTTATTGTATACATGCACACGAATATGGCTCAGTGAAAAGCAAAAGGCAGGAGAAGGAGAAGTGTCTAGAAAATAATTCCCGGAACAACAATACTACCGTCTACTCAGTGGTGCAACAATAATTACCGATGCGCGCGGGTGAGGTCGATGTTGAGAAAATAACCATGGGATTCTCTCAGGCTCGCAGGCGTCTAGAGGATCAATAAATTATCGGAAAAAGTCGCATCAGATGAAATGTTCGTGTCAGTGAAAGACTTTTAAAAGAAAGACTCTTCGCGTCTTGATGTAAACCCAAGGGTGTCATCTGAGAAGAAAGAGTGGTTTGAAGACGCTGCTCTGAAAGTGGGAAAGGCTGGTGCGGTGATCTTTCTATCTACTGTCTCGGAAGTAGATGACATCCTCATACGATTAAGAAGGCGTGTTCGCGTCGCGGTCATCAGACGCACGTTGCGAGAACGACAAGTGTCAGTGAGAGACGTTTAGGCACGTGTGACCGAATTTTCCGAAGATCACAATGCGCTCCAAACCTGCAGAGCTGATTCGCGTAAGTACGTATGTCATATATATTATATACGATCCTCACAATCAGTTTTTTAGAAGGCCAGTCACGTCCGCATACCGACACGCAGCTTTGCTTTTTTTGGTTGTCTAATGCTATTTTGTAAAACTGTCCTCCCTCGCGAATCTTTTGTTTGAGCT
This sequence comes from Synergus magnus, assembly GCA_032275165.1. NCBI lineage: Eukaryota > Metazoa > Arthropoda > Insecta > Hymenoptera > Cynipidae > Synergus > Synergus magnus. The sequence continues at coordinate 366,373 of JAUESH010000042.1, forward strand.
GACAAATACTCCACTGATGCACTTTTGCGATTTCGCAGGCTTAAAAATTATTTTTATAAGGTGTGATTTGTCATTGATGGAGCTATTGTGCTGTGAGCAAGTAGAATATGATCATTAATTTAAGAATAATTTGAATGTCATTCAAGAAAGTGTCACTGGTCAAAAGTTTTTAGCGTTTTTAGACATCATGGATGTCAAAAGATGTCAATTAAGTTTACATACATTGTACAATGATTTTAAAATTTATATTACTTCTTTTAAGCCCAAACTTTTAATTCAAAGACTTTAAAAAAATTAAATGGCATTCGCAATATCGCCAATTAAGCTCGATTAGACTCATGCCTGACCCCAAATGCTAAAAAAGGTTCCTTAATTAAGTAATTGAAAGCAGTTTTCACTTCAAAGACTTTCAAGTTTGGATATTTTTAAGTTTAATAGGTTTCATTAGCAGATTTTTTTTAATTTGACCTTTTTTCAATTTGACTTCTTCAACATGGTTAGATACTTTTAAATTTTAATGCAACAAACATAATAAAATAAAATAGATAAGTACATAGATTTGAGATTCTAATCCTTTCTTCTATTGAGCTCTCACTACTTCAAATTCATAGAGAAAACATAAATCAAGAATTCAGAAACTGTCTCATGAAATTCATGACTTTAGAGAGAAAATAAATACTTATCCGACTTTCTAAATATTGAACTCTAAATTCCAATCGTGTTTTAGAATGAAAAATTCATAATTGAATTGTATCTTCTGTAAAAATGAAAAAAAATTCTTTGACGGTCTTTGACTACGGTAGTAGTTTGAATTGATCTTATTTTGCACGTTAAAATGCATAAGTGACTTTCTTCTCAAAGATAAAGATTTGCAAAAAAAATGAACCTTATCTCGACGACTCATTAAAAAAGTAATTCAATCTATTTTAAAGGTGGACTAGATTAGATTAGTAGACATGCCTCATGGCTGGAGGCAACGACCACATCAAACAAGGTGGAAGTTTCGACAAAACGAATGTATGGCAGCAATATCATTGTTATCGTGATCCTTGTTTCATATTTGAGCCCCCTACGAGCGAAGGTTTTCGACGACGTCAACGTAAGGAGTGTAACAATCAAGTTTTGAGAAATATTGATACATTGCAAGAAGATATTTTTAGGTAAGTTCTTCCTCAACATAAAACAGAATAGAAAACTAAGTAGAAACGAAAATAAAAATATCTCTAAAGTAGAGCAAAACAAATTTACGGCTTTTGCTGAACACTTTTTAATAAAATGCAACTCGACTTGGTATTTTAAGGAGCTTAAAACGATCAACATTTTTAACATATTAACAATATAAAAAATGAATCAACTAACACTTAACTAGATTTTTTTAACCCAGTTTGCCTCAATAGTATATTTTTGTATTATAGAATATTTTCGGAGTCTCTTCACTGCGATCTAAATATACAAATCGGATACAAAGTTATTCGCACCAATCAATGCATACTTAGAACGAGATCACCGTTCTTTTATAAAATCATTGAACCGTACTTTGACTACAGTGAAGAAACGACCAATTGCTGTCTTAATACGCCTGGAATTTTTCACCAAATCGAACGCTTCGTGAGGTACTTGAAGCAATATTTGGAAAATAATTGAAAAACTAGTTTTATATTTTTGTAAATTTGGTTGATTTCTTTTGAATTTGCTTTGAACTCTTGTAAAGTTTTACGAATTAGTTTGTATTATTTTAATTCAGGTGTACATAGAAATTGCTAGTATCCCTCTACTTGAAGCATTTAATTTTTGAAATAAAATATCTTTTTATCAATTTATAATATTTGTTCCTATTATGTACACTAAATATGTCCAAAGTACATTAATAATATTGTACTAATATCATACTTTTTTCCCCCCTTTATTTTCAATATAAGAGAATGAGAATTTTTCTTCTTGCATGCATGTCGTTTGATTGTAAATTTTCTATTACAGGCTTCTGTACAGTAACTTGGAAGTTTCACGGGAAGAGAAATTACTGGTAGAGCTTATTCTGAGTGTTACTTGTGAATTTGATTCTACAAAAATATCTTACACAGATGCAATTTCCAACGACAAAAAAAGGTCTCCTATTTTGAATAATTGCTTTTTCAAAAAGTCTTGGCTAGCCATTTACCTTTTCAAATCATGATGGCCACAAATCTTAAAAGCTTAAATATACCTTCTGTCGTTCAAAAAATTATACATTTTCTAAATCCTGAAAAAGGTGGTCAACTTTATTTAGAACCTGCTTGGAAAGATTTTGGGACTACCATGTTATACATTTAAAAAAGTAACACCTCAGGCAAACATTCACACTCGATTTTCAATTATAATCTGCTTATCACTAAACAAATTCCACTTTATTCAAACCAAATTTATAAACTTCTATCCTTTTTTCAGGGACTACAGTGATATCCACCAAGAATGTAACGTGATTTTGCGGAAAAATGAAAGAGGAGACTCGATAGATGTGATATCAACACCATCCGACATGGCAGACTCAGGATTAGAAACGGGATCGATGAGTCCTCAGGAAACGACAGTTTCCGAAAATTCCGTTACGGAATTCGAGGAATCTCAGGGCGCCGAATTCACATCCATGGATGAGGATTTCAGTAAGCTAACTTCTGACGAAGGAAACGAGCGAAGTCCTGGTGCAATCCACTTCGAAAGATGTCGTTACAAATCAAAGTCCAACAATCATGAAGAAATCGACACTCAAAAACCACAATCTTTAAATCTGGATGCAACATGCTCTTTTTCAGAGCCGGAACACGAACAATGCGAGTCCTCAGGTTCTTCCGAAGAAAATGCACAAAAGCTAGTAGACTGCGCCGAAGAGATCTTCCAATACGAAAATCAAGTGCTGAACGATCCTTTCGACGAATCTGACGATGATGACAACAACCAAGACAATTCACCGATGCCTTCTGATTCTTTCGAATTTGTCGATCCTGAAAATCTTCCTTGCGTGGATTACAATAGTGAGGAAAGACCTGAGAATTACAAGGAGTTTGAATCCGAGGAAAGTGAACGTCTGCGCAGTGGTGAAAAGGAGAAAAAATCATCTCTTGAAAATTTCCATGGTGAACTCTCACATGCTAATGAATCGATTAAGAGTAGCACTGCCTCAGTGAACAGTTATTTCTTTATAGACGCTTCTAGTTTAAATGACGATATCGTTCCTCTTGCTGGTTGTTCCCAGGAAAGGGGAGAAAGCCTTCCACCTTATTTTTGCCCTTATGACAACTACGTTCCTTCTAGAACTGAAGATTTAAAACAAGAACAGAAGTTTACGAATGTGAAAGCAACTAATTCAGAGAGTAGACAAGATCAATTGGCAGAGTTCGAACAGGAGTTGAAACTCAATGAGTTTTTGAAACCTAGGAGCGAAGAAAGGAAAATAAAAAAGGTGGATTTAGCTTTCGAGGATAAATTGAATGGAGGAACTGTTAAAGAAGCTCTGGTTGTTGAAATCAAAGAGGCGGATAGTGGGGAAAGTACACAACCTTCTCCTTGTCCGGATAACACGAAAATAGATGTTGATGGTGTTCCTATCAGCAATGAAGAAATTGATCGAAAATCTGAAGAAAAGAATGAAGTAACTGACGAAAGTCAGAAAACTGAAGACAGAAGACCTTCTCTCATAAGGAGGAATACCTTTGAACTTGATTCCAATGATGAGAAACTTTCTGCTCTAAGACAAGAGTACGAACGTCGCCAAGGAAGTCTTGTTTTTCAGAATTCGATTCCCCAATATTCCGGACACAGAGTTGACGATGATTCCTGTTACGGTTCGCCTCTACAATCTAGTTTGGGGATTGGGAATTCGATCCCCGAGCCTCTGAGTAAAATTCTTCCCCAAGCCTCTTGTGAAGCCTTCCAAACGCCATTCCTGTCTCCAAATAAATTTAAACACGATACCACCGAAAAGGAAACAAAGTGCAATTACTTTTTCAGTCTTGGTTATGAAGAATCAGAAATAGCTTTCCCGATGCAGAGGAGCGCGAGCGATAAAAATGTAGCGGATTCGCAAGAAGATATCTCTGAAAACTGCAATAGTTTGCCTGTTACTCTAAACAGCATTTTGGCTAGTACTAGGGAGAATTTAATTAGGAGGCAGGCAAGAGACGAAGCGATTCCGATAGTTTCTGGAGGTGTGAGTTCCGCGGACTTCACGAAACCCACCGACAGCCCAATAGTTCGTCGAAAAACGGAATCGACTCCTATAGTTTCTGGAGGTTCAGTTTTTATTCCAGAACCGGTACCGGATTCGAAAGTTAAACCTAGAATGTCTTCCTCGATGACTGCTTGGGTCGTGGATATGAGCACGAGTTATAAAACGACAAAGAGTAATTCGCAAGTCATGTCTGAGAGTTTTTCGAGCAATTCCCACGGAATGTCTCATAGTTATTCAACTTCTGACTGTTTGAAGAAGTCGACAAAGAAGACAAAACATGAGAAACAAGGGAGTTTTGGATTCTTTGTTGATTTAAGTGATGTGAAAACTCCGAAGGAAAAGGAAAAAGAAAAGGAAGTGCAAGAGAGTCAGAAGAAACAGAATGGGGCTGATAAATATTGCGAATTTTTTATTGATATGTCGGATAGTGATGCTTCCTTAAAGACGAAGAAGGAAGTGAAGCCTCCTTGTGCTAAGAAAAACTCGATTGATTCGAACGATAAGAAGAACATCTTTTCAATGTTTATTGATTTTAAGGATCCCGGAAAGTCTAGGGAGAGTTTACCTGGATTGAGCAAAATAAAATCGTCTGAAAGAGAAACTGAGAGAAGTAGCACTGAGGAAACTTCTGCAACGACTGAAGAAGACGAGAGACAAGAAGGAGCAAGTGTTTGTGAAAGTACTAAAGAAAGCACACAAAGTACAAGAGAAAGTACAGAAAGTACTCAGGAAACACCAGTGAAGGAAAAGAACAAGGGTGTCTTTATGTTTATCCAGTCAGATTCTCCGGTTGTGAAGAGAAGAACCCTTTCGAGTTCTCGAGTTCCTTTCAAGCGACATTCGTGGAATACCGATAAAGCAAATCAAGATGGAAGTGAAAATGGTAACGGAACTGGAAATTCTGGAAGCAGTTCGGTTACTGGAAACGGAACAGAATCTAGGAATGGAACTTTAAAAGCACAATTTTTTCGTAAAGAACACAAAAGAGCCCAAAGTCTTTCGATTGATCGAGGAGATTTGCGAAAATTTCAGGGAAGATCGAGCAATTCAAGTCACTCGCTCAGTGAAGCTGCAAGGGCGGATCCGATAAATGGAAGATCTTCGAAGTTAGAAGAAGAAAATGGCAAGAATATGGACACTTCGACGGAAGATGTTTTTGAATACGACATCCGAGATACGCCTCCTAATTCCCATATCGAAATCATTAATGAGGAGGTTCGAATGAGCGTAAAGCATAACGAATTCCAGGAAATTAAATCGTCTGAGGTTGCGAGTAGTATCAAAATCCAGGAAAAGAATTTCGATGATGAAGGTTCGGAGGTTTGGGATAAAACGGGAACTGAGAGTACTGAAGGTCAAACGAGAAAAAGCGAGACTTTTGATATTAGCAGTGGAAGTGGGCCATCTCCTGACAGTGAGAATCGGGATTTTGAATTGGCTGAGTTGCTGAATGGAGAGGTACCGAATTTTATTGATAGGACGCCGATAATTGCGCCGACTGGTGCGAAGATTTTTGAAACGCATAAGTCTTTGAATGAAAAGATTAAGAGGATTGAGAGTGAGTTGAAGAGTCCAGAGTTTGATTTGAAGCAGAAAGATGATTCGAAGGGATTGGGTGGAGATTTGGGATTTGTTAGGCTTTCTGATTTGGATAGTACGAGCAACTGTTCGACATCTAATGTTACTGTTGTTAAAGAGACTGAAGCTTACACACATCGCATGTGTAATAGTATTCCGGAAACTTCGTGGATCGAAAGCAAATTAGTTATAACTAGGACCAATGGAGCATTGAGGACAAGGCCGAGGCAGTTTTCTTCTCACATGAGTACTTCTCTTCCGCCGAAGCAAAAATCTCCTTTGGAAGATTTGACTGGGGAGAGGGATGTAGAAGGGTTAATTTCGGAATCAGATCTTAGCAGTATGCAGAGTAGCATGGGACGATCTGGAGCTGGTATGTTTTCATTCATTTTTTGGTCGTGATAATACATTTATATGGAAAGAAGAAAGTCATTTTTGAAACAATTTTCAGAAGGGAGTACTGAAGAGACTGAAACATCGAGTTTTGCTGGGACGAAACCGTATAACAGACTTGGTGAAGATCTATTGAGAATGTTTTTAGAGGAAATTAATCCAGACGTTACGATAGATGTTGCTGGTCGTAAAATCAGAGCTCATAAATGCATTCTGAGTTCTAGATGTCAGTACTTTGCAGCTATGCTTAGCGGAGGCTGGATTGAAAGTACTGGAAATATAATCTCCTTGCAAGGGTAAATTTTAAACTAAAATTTAAATTAACTTTCGAATGACAATTTCCAAAAATACATCTTTCTTAGCACTATTAAATATAATATTAATAATAATTAATTGACTGATAATTACAGCTATTCGTATAACGCAGTACATTTTGCGTTATGTCACATATACAGTGGTGAAAGCAACATTCCTGATACAATCAGTATTATGGAATTAGCAACATTAGCAGATATGCTTTGTTTGGAAGGACTCAAAGAAGTGATAGGCTACACTCTCAAAGTTAAATATTGCCACTTGTTTCATAAAGTAAGTATTCGTTTTTTTTTTTTTAAAGGAATAATGGTTCTTGAAATAAATTAATAACTGATTTTTTTACAGCCTTGTCAGGTCTGCGCTGTTGGAGTTTTAGAGTGCATGCCTCTTGCTGCAGCTTATGGTCTAGATGAATTGTATCGGAAATCTCTTAGATGGGTCACACGACATTTTGTGAGGATTTGGCCTTGTAAAGCTTTCGCCACTTTGCCCCGGGAACTTATGGACAAATGTTATCATCAGCATATCGTTCATATGGTACAGTTATAAAGCAAAAATACTTAACTTACTAAAGTTGTCAAATATTTTAAAAATAATGCCCTAAACATAATTTTCAAATCTTTTTGCAGTCTACAGAAAACGTGCTGCAAACCATAATGGACTGCGACAAATTACTAGCAACTCTACCAAACGTTCGTTGGGCCGAACCAGTTTTTAGATTAGTTTCCGATCTTCTAGACACTTCAGTGAAATTCCTATCTGACAATTTCGCAGGGGTTTTGGGTAACGAAAGTTTTCAAGGACTGGGTCGAGATTTAACCTGGAATATAAGCCGATTAGAAGATAATTTCCTACTAGCTGCAGAACGGTTACCACCTGAACAAGCTTGCAAAAGTTACGCGAAACTGCACAAAATGCTGGCAGCTACACAACTTGACGATTCGCAATTAAAAGCCAAATGGGGACCTCTTTTTATCGATTTTCTAAAACGAATTCAAAATCGCGTGGAGAAATGTCTTATTCGAGAAGCTGCAAGAGCTTCGAGAACTACAACCTGGTTAAAAATGGACCTAGAATTGCGAAGGAAGATACAAGAATTAGCTTGCCTTGTTATTTTACCACTCGATACCTCGAAACGACAATCCAGGCATTCCAATTTCCTTAAGGTAACTTTTATTTTCAAAATGAAAAATTTATTGAAGGTTATAAAAATTTTAATAAACTGCTGATTTTTTGTCAGGATCCTAAAATACCTCCGGGTCGTCTTTCGACGAATCGTAGTTTGGATATAAAAAGAGTGAAGACTGCAATTACGGAGTATAATGGAAAATCTGTGAAGTCTTCGAGGACGACTACGACCACAACACAACAAACGAAACGAGTCTTTAGTAAACCGAAAACTGATCCTCTCGAACGAAAAATGCAAGAAGAAAAACCGACTATGGATAGTTCATTCAGACCGAAATCCTGGCCAAATAAAGTAGAGGTAGGCGAATAATTTATATTAAAAAAAATATCTCGCCCTATTTTTCCTACAACTAAATTATTGAAATGCTATTATCCCTGATATCGTTACACAAAATTTGAATTAAGTTTTTTACAATATCTCTTTGAATTTCAGATAAAATCCCGTTATTTGGAACCGAGAAACAAATCCGTGACGAAGGGACCCACAGTTCCAGTAGCTCAAGAAAAAGCAACAACTCAAAGGCGAAAAATTATGATTTCCTCATCAGACTCTTCCCGAACCTCGAGTCCAGCGATGAAGCGCGCAGTAGAAAAGAAACCCGTAACTAAATTGAAGTTGCAGGTAAAGAAAGATTCAAAAGCTCTCTCTTCCGACAGTCTCACAGATTCCAATGCAACTCGGATTAGTAACAAGAAAGAAGTAATCAGCAAAAGTTGTGGAATTACGAGGCCTGAGTCTCCTTCCTTCAAGCGAAAGAATGTTGAAGTGGGACTATCAGTAGACTCTCTGGCCGATCCAAAAAAGAAGCCCCCAATAAAAAAGGTCAACAAAATGGACACCTCAATGTCCACCGACAGTTTGATGACCGAAGTCATAGGAACTCCAAAATCCACAATTTCCAACAAACTCTCTCCGACTCTGGGCAGGGGCCTTAAAAAATCTCTGGTTTATGATCGCACCAAAAAATCCTCACCACCATCGCAACCCAAAAACGCGGCTTTAACTCGAAGACCTAGAGGATCCCTAGAAAGTTCGACAGCTGCGAGTCGAAATAGAGCTGCAGCTGCAAATCCTTATCACGGGTCGCCAAATCTTCGAAGGAATCTTCTCGAAGCTGCGAAAACTCCTGATATTCCATCGAAGCCTTTTAGTAATGTGGCTCCACGCACAATCACGAGACACACGGCCCAATCAGCAGCAGCAGCGTTTAATGCCAAACGAGATAAAAAGGACTCGCTCTCTAATAGTATCGATAGCCCTGGGAAAAGTACTTCTCCAAAATTGAACGCTACTCAAAAGTTAAGTAAGTCCGCAATCGTTACAAAGCCAAGAGTGGGAAAGGGAACTGAAGATAAGGGCAAACCTAAAACCGAAGTTCCCAAACTGCTTACAGTTGGTTCCAGGTCGGGAACGTTCCTAAAAGATGAACCAACGATTTTGAAAAAAGCGGATATTAAATCCTCAGAGATAGATACTTAATTTCTATAGCGTATGCCTTTGTACCATGCATTAGTGATCAGCGTATGCATATTTATAAGCGTGATTATTGAGAAACGGGATTTAAATAGCTTTAAACATTGAGAGAGTAAAATATTGATGAGCGTGAAATATTTAAGGACGTGATAGTTCCAGCAACTGAACCAGTAAAGTTTAAAGAAAGGAGTTAATTGGAGGCTCTTCCTCACTCGGCCGCGGCAAGTTGATTCCTCTCGCCTCGTAATTTACACGAATCATAAATACTATAAATGTTCCATGTTATTTGTAAGCTTTAATCAATATAAAGTAGAAATCGTAGTTTTCTCCGCACTTTTATAGATGAGAATGCGCTCTACGTAATATATAATAGATTATAAAATACTATACAAGATTTGCACTATACAATTGATTTACTATTCCGCTTTTTGCTGTGCGTAAATTACAAAAGAAGAAAGAAAACTACGATTTTTGCTTTGAAAGTGCGTACTAAAGAATATTTCCTAAGTTAGGAAGAGTCCAGCGGCGAACTTCCCACTCGTGCCGCCCTGGGCTAAAAAGTGACGCTGCTGCCCTGGAAGAGCCTGAAGAAAAGAAGTGCATTTATTAAAGGTGCGTAAGTCGAGCCTAGAGGGTTCCAATGTTTTAAATTATTGTGCCCTAGAAAACTTGAATTAGTGGAAACAAATTTTGTCTTGAGAATTTTAGCATGATTTTAAAATTGAGAGGTACCATTTAATTTAATTTCAATAATTTCAGTTAAATTTAGTATAGTGGAATTATCTTTGAATTTATTTGAATTAACTTTGATTTTCGCATTTGTTATTTCCAAAAAATTATTTTTTCTCATATTAATGAACTTCATTAATATTAATAATTATTACATGATTTCACCCCATATTAAATAACAACATTAAGAAAATGTTAAAATTTTCAAGCTATTTCTTATTTCTACCAAAAAAAAATTTCTATGCGGTGAAGAAAAATTCGAAAATAAATTTTTTGGATCACCTCAGAGTATGTAGAATCTCTCATTTTGCAAGAATGGAAGTAAATGAAAGCGAGTCTTGTAAATTAAAATTGTTTTGCAATTATTGTACATTTTCTCGATTTTGTAATAATCGAGACCTATTCCTCAGAAAAATGATTTATTTTTTCAGTGTATTATTTTTGATATGTTGATTAATCGTTACGATTAATGATATTAATTGTAAAACGGATTAATTTATGTTTGTGAAGTCAGTGATTTCACGTTTAGCTTGTAATTCGTATGCGACAAAGTCTCGGTGATAATTTTCTGATTTAAGGTGTGAAGCGAAATAATAATTTCGGTCACTAATGCAATTAGTGTAACTGTGTATACTCAGCTAGGAAACTTCTTTATAGTTATGTAAGCTAGTATCGCATAGAATAATATGCACTGTATATCCATATTCGCTATGAGAACAATGAGGCCAGTCCTTAGAATTTGTTTATAAACGCCATTTACTTTTGAAAGTACAGGTTCGCGTACGAATAATTTCAACCAGCCATATCAAACAAGTATTTTCTTTTTTAAATGTGAATAGAACATCACAGCTATCTTCTGGCAACCTAATGTTGTAAGTTTCATTTTGTTGAAATCTGTTTTGTCAAGTCAATGGAGGTTGGATTCTTTGTTTTGGTTGGCATATACGTATATTGTTAAAGCGAGAATACTGAATTATAACCAGTCATTATATTTATTTATCAAAAATCTATCTATTTTGCAATGTACATTTTTATGCAATATTTGTATCTAGTCATTTAATATTTACTTTATGTAATGTTATGAAAAACATTTCAATATAAGGATAGAAAGTTGTAAATTGAACATTTTCCTTATTTATCCTCTCAGGCGCGGATCCACGGTGGGGCGATAGGGGCGATCGCCCCCCCAAAGATTCTTGAATTGCAAGTTTAACTCATGTTTTTGTCCATGCAGGCAGCTATTACAAAGTAGCCCCTTCATAACTTTTCGAATCGCTCCCCCCCCCCAAATTCAGTTTCTGAATCCGCCCTTGATTTCCTCCGCCACCGTCTGGACTAACTCCTCGACCAAGAGGTGGTGCCCTACCTCTGCCTCCAAACGTACCTATACCAAATTTTACGTATTAGTTAACTTATTTGCTTGAAGTACATTTGAAAACATGATAAAGATAAGGACAACTCGGTAAAGAACAGTTGATTTCAACCCTAAATAATACATAAATTAATCGGATGTCTCCTCGTCCTCTGTTCTTCATTTGGACATCTTCTTTAACCATATCGACGACTTCATCGGGGATCCGGAGATACTTGATTGTGCTACCTCAAATAAATGTAACATTCGGGCATTCCAAAATTTGTCTCCATCCTGATAGAAATGAAAAGAAACAAACTTTGTAACTCATATTTCCAATAAATGACAAATATTTTAAAGAGGACATACAAATATAGATTAAAAATTTAAGAGGTGTGAGAATTGCACATAAATGTTTTGATTTTTTTTAAAATCCCAATATCAACATTAATATAAATAAGACACATTTTGTCAAAAATTATCAATAAAACTATTTGATTGAAATACTTTTGAGTAATTCATGAAACTCACCCTTGCTGTGCAAATAACTTCCCTAAGATTCAGGTTCATATAGTAATCACATATTAAACAAATGCTGTAGAAACGTTTAATTTTTAGAGGTTAGAGACTCACCATGGGATAATTTTGAGTCGTTCTCAATAACGAAAGCGGCAACTAAAAAAAACAAACATAGTTTTAATTAA
>JAUESH010000042.1:400289-417746 GCA_032275165.1 Synergus magnus
AGGAGAAAGGAATTTGGTGGCATTTGAGAGAGTCTCTGTTTTATTTTTGGTGGCATTTGGGAGAGTTGAGTGTATTTCATGTAGTTTAAAAAAATAAATATGTGAGAAAAATAGAGACTATTAAAAGTGTTTGCTGTTAAGATATATCTATTGCAGAAGAAAAAATTACAAGCAAGTATTGTGAAAGTACATTTTCTGAGTCTTTTTCAAAATTTTCCTGCCATGTAAGTTATAATGCGGTTATAGAGCAACCCTAACATAACCTATATTCAATATTATTATCTCTCTTAATTAAAGAATCTGCAAATATGACTGAAACCGAGAATAATATGCAAGAGGCTCTTGATCCTAATACAATTAGTGAAGAAGACAAGCAGTTTTTGCAAGATTATGTGAAAGAAACGGAGCAGAGATTAGCAGCAAAGGAAGAGATTCGGAACTCCAATGTGAATGTAACGAGACCACCAGATTCATATTTTAGTAAATTGGACTCGAGCCTCAAAAGAAATACTACTTTTGTTAAAAAACTGAGGAATTTTAGTGCACCTCAGCTTGATGGATTTCTTAAGGATATGTCCAATTTGAATTTGACGAAATATGTCAGTGAAGTTGCGACTGCATTGGTGGATGCTAAACTCAAAATGACGGATATTGGACCTGCTATTAAAGCTTGCAGCTTTTTGCATCAAACTTATGCTGAATTTTCGATTCACTTTTTTGAGAACTGGCAGAAGAATTTGTCTTTGAAAGTCGGAGAGAAAATTGCTAACCCCAGTAAACTTCGAGTGGACCTTAGGTAAGATACATATACTTATTTTCTTGTTGTTTTTTTCTCTTTTTGTCTCTTTTTATGTTCTTATATATAAGATTGCTTGAGTATTATGAAGATTGTATGACTAGAGCGCAAAAGTGTCTAATTTTAATATTTCTTTCGTAAAACCAAGAGTTCTAATGTTTATGTTAGAATTCTAATTCTTGGTTTCATACAAAAGGTATTAAAATGAGATATTTTTCCACTCTGTAGCCGTACGACCGTTTCGAAAAGATATGTCGACATACATCAAAAAAATATTGAATTTTAATATTTGTTGAGTAAAATGAAAAGTTTGAATTTAGACGTTATAATATGAATATGCTTAACCCTCTGTAAATTTAAATTTTCAATATCTTTAAACTTTACCTTAAAATTAAATATATAACATTGATTTCCAATCTAATGTACCTGTTTTTTTTCTAGGTTTTACGCTGAACTCGTCAATGCAGGCATCTTTACCCATAAACAAGGTCTATCCCTTCTAGGATCTGTTTTAACAGTTTTAATAAACATGGACAAAGAAGAGCACAACAATGCAAGCATAATACTTAGTTTTTGTCGCCACTGTGGAGAGGATTACGCCGGCTTGGTACCCAGAAAAATACGAGAGCTTTCAGAAAAGCTAGCAGTTCCGATACCAAAAAGCAAACTACTCTCCCCCGACAAGCAACAGAACGTGAAACTGTTACTTAGGGAATACTATAATTCTCTCTGCAAGCACTTGCTTAAAGAGCACAAAGATTTGCAAGCTTTCGAGAAGCAAAATCGAAAAATTCTTCAAACAAGAGGGGAATTAAGCACAGAAAGAAAAGAAAAACTCGAAGCACTCCAACTCTCTTATGAACGTCTTCTAACTAGCGTACAAAATTTCTCAGATACCTTAGATGAACCGATGCCAGAACTTCCGGTCGATACTGAAGTCAAATTGGAAGCAGAGGAATCTTTCAAATTAAATAATGAAGGCGAAGAAAATAGCATAATGGAAGATATGTGGGGCGATGAAGAAACTAGAAGATTCTACGAAGTTTTACCAGATTTGATGGTTTTCCTTCCAGGATCTTATTTAAAAGAAGTTGTTAAACAAGATGCACCAATAACTGAAGAGGCTTTAGACGAGGAATTAACTTTCGATGAGATAGAAGAAATCGAGAAAGTTGATGAACCCGAACCAGAAGTTGAAGAACCTCAAGTTGCAAATATAAGCAATAAATTTCTCCTCGACGCTTATCTCACTCATCTGCCTAATTGTGTTAATCGTGAGATGATAGATAATGCAGCCGTGGATTTTCTCATAAATCTCAACACTAAGCATAATAAAAAGAAATTGGTAAAAGCCCTTTTCGGAGTCTCGAGGATTCGTTTGGATTTGCTGCCATTTTATTCTCGACTCGCAGCAATTCTTTATCCTGTTATGCCTGATGTAGCTAATGATTTATGTCTCATGCTGAAACATGATTTCAAGTATCATGTACATAAGAAGGATCAGATTAATATAGAATCAAAGATAAAAGTAGTGAGATATATAGGAGAACTTGTGAAGTTTAAACTCTATTCGAAAATGGAAGCTTTATATTGTTTGAAAGTTTTATTGCACGACTTTACGCATCATCATATCGAAATGGCATGCAATTTGTTAGAAACTTGTGGAAGGTTTCTGTTCTGCACACAAGACTCGCATCAGAGAACGAAAATTTATTTGGAGCAGATGATGAGGAAGAAGGCTGTTACGGCTCTTGATTCTAGATATGTAACTATTATTGAAAATGCATATTATTTTGTTAATCCTCCGGAGTCTACAGGAGGACTTACGAAGAAAGAAAGACCACCAATTCATGAATTTATAAGGAAATTATTGTATCAAGATCTGTCGAAGACTAATACTGATAAAGTGCTCAAGTTGATGAGGAAATTGGACTGGGAAGATGAGAATGTTTCTTCGTATGCAATTAAATGCCTGACTGCTGCTTATAATGTGAAATATTTGAATATTAGGTATTGTAACAGTGACATTTTGTTATTACTTAATACTTAATCTTACTTGTAAAGTTCTCGAATAATCATAAGTGTCCTTTTTTTTAGATGTGTGGGAAGTCTTTTAGCAGGACTTGTAGCGCACTACGAAGCCGTTGGTCCCTACGTCGTCGACGGTGTCCTGGAAGATATAAGGCTTTGCATGGAAATAAATCTTCCCAAGTACAATCAACGTCGAGTCGCAATGGTTAAATACCTTGGAGAACTTTACAATTATCGAATGGTAGAAAGTGGCGACATATTTCGCACCCTTTATCTCCTAATAACATTCGGTGTCAGTATGGAACATGGCGTCCCAAGTATTCTAGACCCTCCCGACCATTTATTCCGCATCAGACTTGTCTGCACTCTTCTCGAAACCTGCGGTCAATATTTTAGCGGCGGATCGAGTAAAAAAAAGCTTGACTACTTTTTGATCTTCTTCCAAAATTATTACTGGTTCAAGCGTACAGATTCTATTTGGGGCCCCGAAAATGTTTTTCCAATTGATGTTGACTACATGTTTCGGGACACCCTCACTATGTTGAGGCCAAAGATGCAGCTTTTCGATAATTACAAAGAAGTCCAATGCGCTGTCGAAGAACTTAGAAATACTCTTTATCCTTCACTCTCGATTTCAGTTAGGGAAGATCAGGTAAATGGAGAAAATGAAATGGGAGTAATTTTAGAAGCAGATGAAGAAATGGCACAAGCTACTGGAAATGGAAGTGGAGATGCGAAAGGAATGGCAGATTTGCATTTTGAGGAATCCGAGGATTACTCTGAAGGTCAATCTGAAGAAGATTGGATGGCTGATGGTGAGAGAGATGAAAACCATGGAACACGGGAAAATACACAAGGAGAACATAGTTTATCTGAAGGATGTACTGATGGCGTTATTATGGATGCTTCGGAATTAGACGCAGCTCTTCCTTCAGGTCCAAAAAGAGTCAGTTGTGCAGAAGATGATGATTTTTTATCAGCTCTTGATAAAATGGTCTCTGATAATATCCAAGATAGAATGCGGGATTCTGTGAAGCCTCAGCAAGTTGATATTTCGGTACCGCTTCATGTGAAAAGCACTAAGAAGACTTATGAACAATTGCAAGAAGGTCCTTCGGATAATACAACTGTCGATTTTGTTCTAATGTTGAGGAAAGGAAATAAGCAGCAATATAAAAATTTAGCAGTCCCCGTGTCTTCTGAATTGGCGAAGAATTTGAGAAATAGAGAACAGGAGCAGAAAGAAGAGAAAGAAAGAGTGAAGAGATTAACACTCAATATCACGGAGAGGCAAGAGGAGGAGGATTACCAAGAAACTATTAATCAAGGTGCTAGACCTGTGACTGTGAATTTGAATAGGGAAAGGAGACAGAAATATAATCACCCTAAAGGAGCACCAGATGCAGATCTTATTTTTGGTCCTAAAAAAATCCGATGAAGGAATATTCAAGACGATCGATATGTGATTAAAAGTGGCAGAAATTCTTGTGAGACGTGAATATCGTTTCAAGGTTTCTAAAATTGTCACCAAATCTGCTCGTAAATGCCTTCAATTTATTTGAGCATAGTATTTATATATTTGCAAACAATGTATGGTATACATTGCTCGCATAATAATATACAGAATTGTATTGCATAATATACAGGAAATGTATTATGTAAATGTATTTGAAACAACTGGTCTGTAATATATCTGAAGATTGTGATATTGTAAATATCTTGGAAAAATGTATCTGACAACAATCATGAGTTAGACAACAATAATATTAATTTGAGTTTATCAATTTTCTATGAACAAGAAAAATAAATACAATGTATTTCAGAATAACATGTTGGATTTACGTATATTACTCCTTAAATTTAAGGTCTTCCTTAATAGAATTAGTTTTTTTCTTCTAACAATTATGCAAACTTTGCGGTATTTAATAAATATTCAAATCTGAAGTAGACTCTTGAATGAAAACTAATTCACCTTTGATCAAAGGATCAAAAACTCAAAAATGTGGTTTGAGGGTAATTAGAAATTATAACCAAACTATCTAAAATGTCTTAATTTTATTCAAGCGCTATTACATTGTATAATTGTTTATAATTTCAAATTTGCCGATGAAATTATTGCATTATTTTTCCAAGCGTTGACATGCGGAATGTTAGGTAACGAAGATTACTTTTAAATTAAATTGGGTTCGCCATCCATTCCTAAGAGACTATAGTCTTTCTTTTTTGCAGACACTAAATCCTTGGATGAAAATGATATTTTTTGGGGACATCGAGTCTATCTTTACGTTTTGCATGTTACAGTGAAATGTATATTAATGAAGCGAGTGATTTTTTTCATATATATGTTTGTGAAGATTAATGACACTATGAATATTTTGAATGAAACTAGCATTTTCTTGCCTTTAAATATTGAGTATGGGAGTAATTTTTATTACGGTGTAAATCTGGGGGTTCCACAATTTTCTAACTATAGGGATTTTCCCAGAATCTTTTGATCAGTTCTTTTATTAGTGCTTCGAGCTCAATTCAAATAACTTATTATCACCGTCACACGGTGTATAATTATTTATTTTTACCTAAGAAAGTACCATATACAAAATTAATATAAATAAAGTTTCGTGCTTTGAGATTTGTTGAGTATCCATTGTACTGTATGCAGTAAAGAGATTATATGCGTAGGTAGAAGATTACGGTGTTGTGATAAAATAAATTAACAGAAAACTAAATGCAAAAAATACCAATTGTTGTCGCAGTTTAAGTTTTAATCATTTAGGGATCTTCCTCTGCGTCTTCAAATTGACCAGCCTCTACGTCCATAGCTTCTTCCGTTTCCACACCATTGCCATTATGATTTTCCCCGACGGTTTCTGATAAAATAAATGGTCAATTAGTATCTTTCTCTAGAATTAAAAATTCAATGTGAGCTTAAATGTCAGTCATTTTATAATAAATATAATACCTGCTGATAAAATGTATGGAGCATCACCAGCGCCTACTTCGTAATACTCAAACTCATCTTCTTCTGCATCTTCATAAATATCTTCTTCAGCTAAGGACAAAGTAAATGATAGTAACTAGCTTGTAATCTTAAAAAAAATTTTAAAAATGATTAAAAACCGCCCTGAATTGTATTAAAAGCAAAACAAAATATGTTAGATTTTTTAAAGTTACCATCAGAAAAGCTGTCTTGTGGATCTGGATGTAGGGCTTGACATTGACTCATGGCTTGAAACATAGCATCTAAATTGTTTGTATTATCAGGCGCGAACCTCAATTCAGTCATTGGAGCATCAGAATCATCATCATCATCTTCCTCATCTGAGTTACTTTCAGAAGGTGTTCGTGCTTCACCTAAAAATAATAAATAAATTTATAATTTTTCGATTTGAAACTGCTATTCAATTTGCTATTTAAAAAACTCTCTTATTGAGTAATTAACAAGTTTTTTAAATGAAGTACATAATAAGGGATAATATCGAAATCTACCTGGAAGATCTACTTTGGCATCGACCATAACGTATAAACAGTGTCGAGGATGAACTTGTTCGTCTCGTGAGATGGCATGAATTGTAATATGGGGATATTCCAGTGAAAATCCCTGTCGAGTATCATTCTGGACCCAAGCGAGTACGCTGTCAATGATTTAAAAATATTTTAAAATTGTCTATGTGGATGTTATTGTACACTTTCATTTTTTTAAATTAGAAGCTTATAGTTACAATTCTTTAATATTCACATACCTTTCTGTAATATAAAGAGTTCCTTTTCCGACTTCTCTATCATTGACATATAAAGTTGTTTCTTGTTCTTCATGTCGTACCCCCTCCTCTGGAGCCAAAAAGTTACTAAGTACTACCATCTTTGTATCTGAAATTAAAATAAATATTTTTTGTGTGAATTCGAATGAAATTGTAAACTAATTCTAAACACTTCAAAATGGAATATACACAAAAATTGAGACATGGAGTAACAAATCAAAATTTTTAATTCGTCATTTTTAGTAAATGACATCCTTATACGGATAATTTAAAAGAAAAATAATAAATATGCAGCAAAGACAATACTTATTTAAAAATAATTAAGAAAAAAAGTCCTCCTTTCTGCAAATCAATGTCATGTACAGGCAAATAGGGTAAAGTGTTACTAAGTGTTACAACCTTACCTGATTTTGTTGGCGTTGCTCAGAAACGACTTCGATCGTCAAATTATGAGTTAAAACCGTTAAGTTAGATATCACAAAGCAGAAGAAGTAGAACGTTTCTTGATTCCACTTTACAAAAAACCACTTCTTCGAAGAACATCACAATCAGTGCACATCATTTTCCGGTCGAATAAGCAGAACCGAAATTGTACCCCGGGTTCAAATTTGAGTCTTCTTTTTCCTTATCACAACCTTATCACTCCTTGATTAAATTAATAACGTGGTTTCGACTACTGTCAGTTATAATTATTTATCAAAACCTCGGAAAAATGTACAGTATCTCTAGCACTTTTTCAACAACCGCTGTAAATAGGAATTGTAGACGTGATGTGAAATGTTTGAGACGTTTGAGATCACTTTCTTTCGACCATTATTATTTCTTCTCGGAATCTCGGGGATGTCATATTTTTTCCTCCAATCGTAAATCAGTACAATGAGTTTTCATTGGCTAAAAAAAGATTTGAAGGTGAGATCACAGAAGAATGCGGCAATAGAGATTGGTTCAGACAGTGAAGTGGAATTCAAATTTTGAACGAAAATTATTGTTGTTTTAAAAATTACATACGTATGCAAAACAGAAAACTACGTTCCGCTAAATATTTTTCTATTAATACATATGTAAATAAAAAGTTTTAATTTATATATGACATGCACTTCGCAAAACAAACACGACGCTTGCTTGCGCATATTTAGGCGGGAAAATTTGAATTACATACATTTTTTTTATTTACATATCAATAAAAAAATATTTGGCGGAATGGTATTTCCTTTCTTGCAGTTGTAATTTTTATCATTACAATAAAGAAAACACCGTTCCACTAAATATTTTTCTATCATAAGCTACAACAATTTTTATCGTATTTTGAGGTTATGTGTGTTTATTGTTTCCATTTGTTTCAAATTGTTTGGGTTGCGGCTTGGCTGCGGGATTATTTTTCTTGTGGTTTTTGTTGTTATAATGAGTGAAATGGATCTAAATCAGTACTGTCACGCACTACCTAAAGTGGTATGAATATTTTGATTTATTGATGGGACATATTATAGTTTGTTACTTTTTTAGGAATTGCACGCACATTTAAATGGTTCATTAAGCATGGATACGCTAAAAAAACTCTACAAACTGCAAGCTTCTGATGGACTGGAAAATCAGGATTATAAAGATATTAATTCACTTCGAAGGTGTGGAAAGTATAATATTTTTTGAATTATTTTTCTATTTCTGAAAATCGCAAATTAGTAATGATTTGAATGCAATGTAACCGTACAATTTTCTGGGACAGCTGTTTCGAAACATTCAAATTAGTCCACTCTTTAACCAACTCACCGAAGGCAATTTATATAGCTGCTTGCGATGTTATTAAAGAATTTTCTGAGGAAAATGTAATTTACCTTGAATTAAGAAGTACTCCTCGGGCGGTTGAAGGCTTGATGACAAAAGATGAATACGCAGAGGCTATCATAAAGGCTATAAAGTAAACACTCTACTTTTTTCAAAATATTTATCCATTTATAACGTCAACTTTTCTAATTACATAATAATATTTTACAAATTTATTTGAAGAAAATGCGAGGAAAAATTCAGCATCATTGTGAAGTATTTAGTCTCTGTTAATCGACAACATGGGATTGAAGCTGCTGAGGAAAATGTCGAATTGGCAATTGCATTACAAAAGAAATATCCAAAGTATGTTGTTGGTCTTGACTTAAGTGGAGATCCAAGACAAGGTGACGCATTTTTGCACCTATTAGAAAAGTCGAGAATCGCTGGTTTAAAAATCGCAGCTCACTGTGCCGAGGTGAATGTTTTTTTTTAAATATAAAATCTTAATAAAATTAGGAAAGCATAGAATTTTAAGTTATAATTTATTTTATCTGTAGGTACCGAATGAAGTAGAGATACTGGATATATTGGATTTTAAACCAGAGAGATTAGGTCATTGCGTTTGTATTCATCCGAGCTTAAATGGTTCAGAGAAACTTTATCAACGATTACTTGATCTTAAAATCCCAGTAGGTACGAATAACTTCTAAGTATGAATGAATTTGAATTCAAATGAAAAGTTAATTTAATATTACTTAGTAATTTTAATGAATCAACTTTTTTCTCGCAGAGTTATGTCCTAGTTCAAACGTACAGACACAAAGTGTTCCAACATATTCTCATCACCAATTTCAATATTTGTATAAAGCAGGACATCCAATATGCATAAGTGTAAGTTATTTTTGAAATACTGAATTTTGAATTTTTGCAAGTAAATAACTAATTGAAATATGGAAAGGTATCTTTTTAGACGGACGATAAAGGTATTTTTGGAACAACTTTGTCCAAAGAATTTGAACTAGTCGCATCGCATTTTAATCTCAAAAAGACTGATTTGAAAGAGATTTCCAAACTATCAGTGAAATATTCTTTCGCGACTGACGAAGAGAAACAATGTCTGCTACAAATAATTGAAAAGTTTAATTAATGAAAGTGAGTAGTCATACTAAATAATATTAAATTGCCAAATGTTAGTATTTGTTATATCATAATTAAACATAATTTGTCGTGTATTCGGATTTTTTAAAGGTTTTTTGTTACTAAGGGATTGATAAATACAAATAAATATAAGTGGGATACGAAAGGAGAGTGGTAACTCTTTTTATTTTGTAATAAGAAGAGACGCGTTTTGATGTGAGGATTCTTGTAAGATATTGCAAACAGGCACGTTTAGACGACAATCGACAAATCTTAATAAATTATGCGTTGTATTTGCACTTCCTCATACACAATCGTATAATCCTTCTTTTACCAGTAACAATATAACTTATTAGCTTGGTGCAAGTAGCACGAACAAGTAAAGAAGAAAGTTAGGGAGTTCTTATAAAATCATTGGCGCTAGGTCGCTATGAAATGTTGTCTCTAGTTAGGTAACGCCTCTCAAAACGAACACGGTTTTTTGATTTTCAAAAAGGTCACGGTATCCAGGACAGTTCCTGATACTTCGAAACGGCAATCGTCGCGCGGTTTACATTCTTCAGATCTCGATTTATTTGTATAAGAAAAAGGTCGAAGTTACGAGACGTACGAAGTTCAGCTTCGTTATATCTGTGGAACGGTCCTTCTCTAACGATCACACGGGGTTTCGTTCACCCTAAAGGCTTGTTAGATCCCCTATTAGTCATCTAATAACGTAGATTAGTTTCTTCTCTAATATAATTTAATTATACATATGATCAATTAGTATCTAAGTAGGCCTTTTTTCGTCGCTTAAGTTATGATAAGATTAAAAGTAGGACTAGTTTACAATTAGTAGTAGCGCGAATGTTATTCCCCTTTTGTTCATTTGACTTCTTCGTTAAAGGTTCTTTACAAAAGCGATACTCTTTAAAGTTAGGACAAAGTTTAAATTTAGCTGCGGTAGATACAGTCGTGTTATACGTTGTCTTCGAATGGCCCCAATCTGGAATAGAAATTATTACATACTAAATTTTCTCGGTCAGCAATTTTTCCAGCTTTTTATAGAAAAAGATATTCGATCACTTTAAATGTAATATTGGTAGTTTCTTACCGATTGTAAAATTGCTTAGTGCATTTTGCAGGCTTGAAGAGTATAAGAGACAATCTGGGACGAAGAAAATCTCCCTTCTTTATTTGCTTTTCTACGTGGGAGTGTGTGCAGCACTCGCACGTAGTCAGCATCATGGATCATCATTTTCTGACTTCACGCACATGTTTACGTGTGATTTTGCTGACGATGACAAACGTTATTTTCTTAAAGACTTCACTTGTACTTTGTGACGATTCTTCATTTCTGAAAAATTTTTTTCAGTAAGTTCAAAGTTTTATCTAACAGACCAAAGGAACTAAATGTAGATCAATTCAAAATCAATCAATTCCAAACAAATAGAGGTAATAAAAACCTTTTCCTCTGCAATGCTACTTGTGGATGGCATTCTCTGTGAAGGCTCCAACCTTCTTCTTCTTTCTTCTATCGCTTCCGTGTCTAAACTCACGGTCGCTTGAAGAGTTTGTGTTACAGATGCATTTATATGTCTAGTCTTGATCAGAGGAGGATTTCTAGATTGAGGTATGGCGAATGCTCGTCTCAAAGCTCCTCTCGGTGGCGAGGGTGGTGGATAGGAAATACCTGCAGATATTGATTATAAATCAATTTTTTTCTTAAAGTTGTTTTCATTTTTAAACAGTGTAAATATGCACAATTTTCAAGAATTTATTAAATATAGGTAGTAAAGTTCAAGATAATTTATTTAAAAAAATAATTTAGATTAGAAAATATGTATAATTACGTGATTAGAAAGTAAAGTTAAGGAGGCACATTTACACAAGTAAGAAAATCATAGAAAACTGTAATTAAATGTGTGAATATGTTTGTGTATTCAGAACTGTTTCTCATGCCCATCGCATAACAACAAAAAATTTAAGTCAAAAAATTAAAATTATTTTACTGAAAATTATTCAGCATTCAATAACAAATGAATCACAAATCTCAAAATATTTTTTCTTTCTTTCAAAAAATCGTTAATTCTCCTATTAAATGATTATAAAATAATTTTAAAAAACTCATCTATTCCTAATTAAAATGATGATTAAATGTTTTACACAAATTTGTATAAAATATTCTAGTAGTGAACCAATATAAAACTAGATTCCACTTAGCAGTCAACTATAAATTCATGCACTAAAATATCAATATAATAATATTTTAGCCTTACGCTCTTTTTCTTGTAGCACAAGAAAAGACGCGACTACTCTTCCTCGAAAGAAATTTCTAACTGGGAGTTTTGAATTCAAGCTCACTAAACATTCAGTTGAACGTTTATGTTTCATTTTTGCTAATAATTACTTGAGAAATTACCCCGATGCCCAGGTGAGAGCAGAGTATCCTTGCTCTTAGTTATTTGTGGCACGATCAAAAGAGAATTTGGTGGGGTAGCTGACACTGTCGATGTTTGTGGTGAAGTGGCCAGTGTCAAATTTGGCAACGATTGACCCAGTCCCGAATATGCAGGTACCTGAACGCTCAAGGTGTTTGGTGTTGGTGATTTACTCAGCAAGGATCTCCTGCTTAAAAATATAAAAAAATATATTCTTACTCTTTTAGTATTATTACACTTTTGAACACTGTTAATTGTAAATCTTTAAGAATTAGAGTACTTACCCCACGCATTATACAAAAATCTAAACTGGCAATGAGGATTAAAGTAAATAAACAAATGAAGAAACTGTTCAAAATTTATTGTAACAATGTGCAATATAATAAATGTGTACTACAGTACATTGACAAATAAATAGGAAGCTGCTTGTTTTGCAAATTAGAAAAAATAATAAAAAATGCAACACATCAGATAATTTCATCTACGCAAATATTTCGCAAAATAAATTAGTAGCAATTGACATCGAATTTAACTAGAAACAAAAATACATATGATTTTAATCATTAATAAATACGAGCGTCATAAATAGTGTGCGCAATTGTTAACTGTGCATATATGTATATTTTGTATATCACAGCATTGCAATATAGGTTTTTACAATTTATCTCAATAAATGGAATAAAAATTGTTTCATTCCAGTCTTTTTTTATGTTTATGATTAACATTTTACATTGATTGAAACTACTCACTAGTTAATAATTAATATTATGACTCAGTTTTATATATATATTTATGTGTGTGTGTATATATGCTGGATTAAGGCTGCAAGGGCTGTAACCCCGGACTTCGCTTTTACAGGGGTCCCCAAATTCTCCCATAATTAAAAAAAACTTTAATTAAAATGAATTAATATTTCTGAGGGAGCCCTCAAAAAAAAAACTACAGCCCCGGACCCTGAGTTATCTTAATCCAGCACTGAACTTCACTTTCAAACCCACGCATCTGTTAAAACACATGTATGGGACTGAAAATTTGAAATTGTATTATAATATTCTTGACAAAAGAGATTAATTGTAAAATTCTAAAAATGTTTTCAAGTTTCTTCTTTGCAATTTTTTTTTTGTTTTTTTTTTTTTTTTTATAAATGAAAGGGCAATATTTTTAAGAAATAAGAATCGTTTAATTTCAGGTATAAAACTGGAAATAAATTTGATAACCCTTTCAAAAACGTAAATTCTCAACCAAACTAAATATATCAATTGCGTAAGGCACTTTTAAATAATTCTATTCCAACACAAAGGGTGGAAAGTCGAAAGCGATAAATGTACATGCACTACGTATTATTCATAGTAACATATCAATAGCATTTTCTTTTTGCTTTCTTGACGGTAATTTCAATTCTAAGTTTAATTTTTAAAACACAGCAAATAAAGTCTTTTTTGTAGAGCGATCAGCACATTAAAATCTGAACTTCTATCTGTACGTACGCTTGCATACGTACAATTCAAGTCATAAAAGAAAACTAGAGAGTATTACAAAAAAAAAAAAAAAATTAAAGCAGTATCACTAAAGCTAAAATCCAGATTTTATATCGTCGCTCTAACAATCTGAATGATTAAATCTTTTATTTTGCTGGTTTTAAAAAGTGGAGATTTAATTCGTAAAAGACTATACTGTATTATAATCTGTACAGAATATATACGTGCCTACAATATTACAATTAATCTGTTATTCTGAATATCAGAAAAATAAATTACTAGCAATATTTCCCCCTATTGTTGCAATTAATATTCTAATTGAAAATTTTTTGCCTGTGCTGCAAGCAAACGACATCAATAGTAAAAAAAAAGGAAATAATCTTTTTTTCTAGATGGTTCACCTGATTTGAAGGGGTCTACTAGTATTATGACCGGATCCAATTTCACCGCCTTCCTCGGAAGAAACGCTGGAGGCACGTGGCGGTTCAGTCGTTTCCACACTTACATTTCTGCTGGGAATGTAACTTGGCAGAAAACTGCTACTACTAGGGGATGCACCCTCCATTTCCATACTTCCACTGCAAATGCAAATGCTACTTTTAATCGGAGAATGAAAGGTAGTTTGATTAGTAGGATAGGTATGGTACTAATCTAGGGTCTCAGAGAAAGAGTAAAATGAATGGGACGAATGCATTCATTAACAGGGTGGCAAAAATGATAAAGTAAGCATTAATTTTAAAACTTAACTTTTAATTTAATTAATTTAATTAATTAACTACTTTTTAAAATTAAATTAATTTTTAATTTTTATTTTTATTAATTAGAAAATAACGAAAGGAAACACTAAGGATTACTGATTTAGGAAAATCCCAGAATTATAACATTACTTCACCCTCGTGAGAAATGTACTTCTTCTGGAAGAAATATCATACTCTTAACATTAATGAACAAGATACCTATTAGAATTTAAATAGAATTTCCACAAAAAGGATTCGTGTGTAAAATATTCAAATTGAATTTTACGCTGCGTTAGAGCCATCTTGTAAGTCACTGTACGGAAATTCTCTGGAACCATTCTTGTTCCAAGAAAGTTACGTGATATTTAATTATCAAGTTCCATTAGCACATATTAATATGATAATAGAACAAAAGAGTTAATTAATTTACAAAGATAATTAAATTAAGAGAAGCAATATAATGACATAAATTTTTAAATGATACTTTCAATGAAAATTTACAGCGGGAGTAAAATTTTGTACCATATGGAGATACAGCAGTTAAATTTTAAAAGCTAATAAAATTTAATATGCTTCAATCATAAAGTTCGCTGAATTGCGCAATTCCAATTCTAATAGTGAATAAATATGCGACAACAAACCTGTGGCTGTGAGCAAGGCTGCTAACACGAGAAGCTCTGCTGCTACCTCGAGGAGTCCTGGGAATTCCTTCGCCCTCTTCCATTTCGAAATCACCGTCTCCCAAGAACGTGCTAGCTTGTCTGCTAACTGATCCGAAAATACTTCCCAGAGGTGGCAGTTTCATCAGAGTGAATTGTTGTTGAGCTTTTCTTATAGACTCCATCCAGGACTAGAAAGTTTACATTGAAAAAATCTGTTTTAACTGAATAGAGGCATCAAACTATACATGTAAAAAAAAATATATAATTTAGGTATCGGAATATATTCGACTTATATAAAGTGCTTACTTTTGCTAACTTTGGTTCACCAGCACTGAGCACAAGTGCTGCAGACGCTGCTCCATATTCATTTAGATACACTAAACCCAAACTGGACAGTTCTTTGAGTTCGTGTACACGAATTCGATCCACGACGAAAGGTTGACGGATGATTTTTAATCCACCACCACCACTTCCGGTGTTGCTGCTGGATGAAGCTTTCTTTGTCGATGGTTTACAAATTAGAAGCATATCCGTCAATAAAAAGACGTGAACCTCCGCCTGTAAATTCAAAATTGATCTTATCCTTTACAGCAATTCAAACCAAGTCTATTTTACAATCGTCAATAGAGTGTTTTATGGTTGTCTCACAACTACTCTATTATAAAAATCCATTGCAGCTGTGTTAAGAACTGTCTGACTATAATTGACTTATACTACAAGTCCTACTATTCCTTAGGTTTACTGGCCCAAATTAAAAATTCTCTTTACAGTAAAAGAATTTTATCTACCTTGCTGGAAGCAGCGTCTCTTAATTTTAAATCGCCTTCGCGAAGAAGTGTCCTCAACGCATCTTTTGCACAGCCAGGCATGGGAGAAGTCGTGATATCTAAACTACTATGGAGCTTAATTAATTTTTCCAGTTCTTCATCTCTGGACTCAACGACATCGTAGCTCTCCAATCTAGAGGCGGCACCTGCTAATCGAGCTGTTTCTTCGCTTCTCTTTAAGGCAGCATTCACGGACGCAACGAAATTATCCACAGATTTGATCTGAAAGAATCGAATAAGTTGAAAATTAAATTTTTATTTTATTCTTATTTTTTAATATAAAATAACGTTTTTTTTACCATTATCGTCAGCTCCGCTCGTTGATCCTCGTTTTCTGTATTTTTGTGCACAGCCTTGAGTAGTAGCGAATATTTTGTTAGCCTCTGCATTGGTTTTACTAAAATGTCTAAGAGCCTTAGGCGATTACAGTCCTTTTGTGTCTCACACCACTGTAAAAATTGGTTTCGAGATGTTTAGTGAAAGACATCAAGTGAATAAAGAGGAAAAGAAATCAGGGTGTCTACTAAATTTTACTCACGAAATTCGCGGACAATTCCCGCTTATAAATACAAGGTCCTATTGTCATTAAAAAACTTACCACGAGGTAAGCGGTGAAAAGTTCATTGTCGTTAAGTCGATCTCGACAATATTGCTGGCATCTGCTCTGTTCCGAGCAATACCTCGTGTAGGGTCGGAAGGTTTTTTCGAAGGTCTCAAAACCCTGGAGAAGAAAACCAGGATCCAGTGGTTGTCTGCTCGATCTCGTTGCATTCAACATGTTCAAAAGATGTTCACTCCAAAAATAGCTATTAGCGGCATAAATGTCGGGAATGTTGCTGAACAGTTTCGTCCTATCGACCTCGTTCAGGATATTCGAGGCCTGCAGGCTACACAAACACGCCATGAAGAGCTACAAAATCAAAATTACAAAAAGTATTAGAAGACATTTCAAACAAATTTTTCTAATTTAATTGAATAAAAATTGAACTTACGTCTGTCACGACCTTTAAGGTTCGTATGTAGGCCATTTCAGTCTGTGCTAACTCCCACAGGGCGGTTTGTTGCTGTTGCTGTTTTTCCGACAATAATTCTGAATTATCCACAATATCTCGCCAATCATTTTCCAAAGCGTATAGAGCTGAAAATTTCGAAAAATAAAAGTTTAATTTGATTTAAATCGTATGTGTTTAATTCTTTAAAAAATAATATCGAAAAAATCGTATAATAAATACTAGGAACATATACATATATCAGTTTTTTTAATAGGATATTTCTTTTCCTCTCCTCATTTTATTTTCTTCTAGAAGTCTTCTGTTTTTGTAAAACTTTCCTACTTTCCTTGTTATTTACTGTTTTTTTCCCTGGGTAGGAATTTCAGTGATTTCCTTACTAATAGACCAATTAAATCATGTTTTTTCAGAGAAGTAGTAAACTCTCTCTTTCAGAGAAAAACCGACCTTGTATAGAAGAATCGATTCTTTAATGGATCTTTGCATCGCGTGGTGGTCGACCCAACAGACTAAACAGATCGCCTGACTGGATTTCAAGTGGCTCATTTTTGAAGTTAGTATTCCGTTCCACAAAAGGATGCACAGAAAAAAACTACCCTCAACTACAATCGTATCCTTCCCTCGAATCGTTTCATACTATCGATTGAGAAGGCCAAGCCATATTTCACTGATAAATTACCCTTAGTTTTCCCTCATTTTTCCGATATAAATGGATATCCAATATTACTTAGAATGCTTCCATTCTGAAATTGACTGCATTTAAAATTACACTCATGCACCGATTATTTGCACATCTCGGGTCTTGAGTGCAAATAATCGCAGCGCGGATTCAGGTAA
>JAUESH010000042.1:426728-438678 GCA_032275165.1 Synergus magnus
AAACAAATAATTTCTTCAAATGGAAAAAACTACGTGACGTCATTTCTTAAAATCAAATAAATTTTCTTTTAATATAAGAATATTTGTATGTTGAATCAAAAAAACCTAGTCAAAAAAATGTTTTTTTTTTAATTTAATAAGAAATTTTCTCTGGGTGTGGGGATGTTTTTCCAAATGTTTTCCTCTTTTTCTTCTATTAGCATTTATATACATCTAGCACCTGACTCAACGAAAGAACACTTTGCTTGGAATCTTTCGTATTTATTTCAATCGGCAATCGAAAGAAGAGAGTGTACTCTGAATGAAAAATAATCGGTAAGCGATTTCTTTCTAAGGATTACATCGCACTAGAGTGCTTACTAAGGGACAAGCATTCAACTCGATTGGAAGTTTAGCAATTCAAATGTTCACAACTGTACCGTCCACTGTACATCCTTGTTCTCTTCGCCTTGTTACTGTGTCCCCGGGGGCGGCGTAAACAAGACTATAAAGCGTTATAGCAAAATCTACTGTACGGTAGGATATTCACCACGTGATCACGGAGATTACGTTTGGTTTCGATCAGAGCCTTCTATTAGTAGAAATGTTTTGGGATATTGAATTTCGATTTGGTGGTTGGTGGAATCACCAGCATCCGTGCAGAAATTGCTCCATTTAGCCCTATTTAAAATGGGGTTCTGACGAGGCTCTTAAAATCTTTTTAAATTCCCTATAGAATCATTTGAAATTTCTTGAAATATCCTTAAACTCCCTAAAAACATTTCCTCTTTTTTATAATAGATTTTTTTTTTCAGAAAATTAACTAGTTAAGGAATCAAATATTGCAAATAATGAATCCAGAATATTTTTTAAATCTTTTTTCCCTACGTGGGATATTTACCAGTGAGAGCGTGACACGCCTTGTGGGGTCCTTTCCAGTTATCCAGATCAGGATCACATTAGAACTAGGGAAAATTAGCCAGGACCCCATCAGGACCAATTTTGACAAATCCTTAAAACGTTTCTTGGTTCGATGAAATATTTTCTTTCTTACACGGAGAGAAAAGATATGGTTGGGCCAACCATGAAAATGGAAAAATATGGGGCAACCATATCTACGGTTGCTCCAACCATATTTATGGTTGCTGCAGCCATATTTATGGTTGCTGCAGCCAAAATTTGGTCAGCGGAACCAAAAAAATGGTTAAGCTAAGCAATTGAATAGTTGCGCTGACCAAACTTTGGCCATAAATTTGTTTGGGGCAATCATAGATATGGTTGCCTCATATTTTTCCATTTTCATGGTTGGCCGAACCATATCTTTCTCTCCGTGTAAGAGAAGCTCTGACACAGCTTTCAGGAATAGGAGCTTAATGTTAGCCTTCTAGGCTTGCAGACAGAAGAAGCTTCTTCACCTCACGCCTTAATATTTCGAATTTATTTGGTGGCAGTACTTCTGCCTGGTTTCCTAAACTATTTGTTTAAACTACATTCTTATATCTACTCACAAACGAGACTCTTACTGAACTTAATTCCAGAAACAAACACCTACAATCGAGAGAAGTTGTTTCAAAGGAAGACTATTAAATTGCAACTAAGACTATTGCAGAATGCAACAGAAGACAATTTACTGAAGATGTGAACATTCTAACATTTTTCCTGCTGTTTTTTTTTTTAATTCATTAAGACATTTCTACTCGGAACATAAAAATTCTAATTAAAATATTTGGTAGAATTAACGGAATGATCGGAAAATAAATTCGAAATTTAGATTCTTTCCCTTGTGAGTAGATGTATATGTGGAAACAGAGTACAAGGAAAAAAGAATGGGAATGTGAAGAGGTGAAGTTTTTGGAGCAGATTTACCAAAGCGTATAATTGTGAATATATATACCTCACAAAGTCCTCAGACGAAATATCTGAGTGTTTTCTCAAACATTTGTAGAATTTTTATGGAAATAGGAAAAACAGCGCTGAAATTCTAGGACGTCTTACGATCAAATATATGCATAATATACTGGATATTTCAAGGAAAGGAAATAAAGAACCATTCAACATATTTCAAGACAATGATTGTCTGTAAAATTAAACAGATAATTGAGAAAACGAATGTCGAAAAATTTTAAACTGTTTTTGTTAATTTCGAGAATAAGAACATAAAAATTAAAAAAAAAAAACACTATAGGCACCCTATGCATTTATACGAATAGTACATACATACAATATATTTTGTAATCGATAAAATTGGAATTGGAAAACCATTATTCGCTTGGAGTAATTAAACGTTTATGACATAAAGTGGAACCGGAAATGAAAGGATAAAAATAAAAGTCTAGTCAAAATTTATACGTATAAATACCCGATAAAATGAAATTCTCATAATAAAATTAAGATTACTAAATATTACATTATTACTCTTGTAATATTGCAATGAAGGTAAAATAATAGATGATACTTATGAGTTGTTTGTAGACTCTTGATATCATGAAAAGCAAAGATTCATAAAAAATGAAGAGAAAAGTAACTTTATAATTTTTCAATTATACTTATATTAATATCATTACAAGAATGGCAGAATGAAATATTTTTGCGAAATCCTGAAATTTTATATCCTAGTGCATTGTATGCTAGGTCATTATTTTTCAAAGTACAATATCGCGAATTCGTGTACTGCGTTACATTGCTGAGATTGCATTATTTACATTATTATCGACACGAGATCTTTGCCGAGAGCAGTATGAGATAAAAAAAAAGTTTCTGTATGGTTAGGAATTGCTGTAAGCAACTTTCTGCTATTCACTGTAATTTTTTCTGAACTAAATTCTCTGTTTTTATTGCATGCCAGTGTAACTAACGTCCATTTAATTTGATATGGATTCAATTTCGGTAAATAAATTGATGTGGGTGCATAGTATAATTCCAGGCCATTTCAAGATCAAACCAAGGTCTCTATTACATTTTGCCCACAAAATTCCCGGACAATTCCCGCATTTTTCAAGCTTATAAATATATGGTCCCTCTTTCGATAGACTCATCATACAATGCGTGAAAAATAAATTAATATCAGCCATCACAGTACCTATTGTCATTAAGAAAGGCGAAAGGTAAGATTTCAAGACATTTTTTATCAGGGATTTAAAGTGATTTACAGGATCTCAAGATATTTTAAGTGATTTAAAGTAATTTCAAGGAATTTTTGATGAATTCTAAGAAATTTTAAGATTTTCAAGAGTTGAAAGCGATTTAAACCGACTTAAAAAGATTTAAAAGATTTTAAAGAATCTGAAGAAATTTCGAAGAGATTTTTAATGATTTTAAATGATTTTCCCGGACAATTTCCGGATTTTCTTAAATTCTCGCACAGTAGACACCCTGTCAAACTGATGCTACATATGCACGTTTGAAAATTTATTTTTTTAACAGTGATAGTCATCTGTACTATAAACTCTGTCAGTAGTTAATCATTTCGTCTTTCACTTCAACTGTTCCAAACAGGATATATAGCAACGAGCCAAAAGAGGTTCCAAGTAATATAAGCAATCAGTAGTGTTAGTCATTTAAAGTCAGACAAAATGGTTTCAAGTAGTATAAGTAATAAGTAATAAATCAAACTGATGCTTCATATGCAGATTTGAAAATTGCATTTGTTTAACAGTGATAGTCACCTAAACTATAAACTTTATCAGCAGTAAATTGGTTCGTTTTTCGGTTTAACTGTTCCAAACAGGATAGCAGGGAAGCCAGAGTGAAAGTTTTAATTGCAGTTATAATTTGTCTTCTACTGCTAAGGGATTA
This sequence comes from Synergus magnus, assembly GCA_032275165.1. Taxonomy (NCBI): domain Eukaryota; kingdom Metazoa; phylum Arthropoda; class Insecta; order Hymenoptera; family Cynipidae; genus Synergus; species Synergus magnus. Next base: position 430,503 of record JAUESH010000042.1, read on the forward strand.
AGGAGCTTTAACTTTGATGCAGCATTTGGCATTAACATCGCCACAAATATGAAAGCTAGCTTTAAATACTAAAACTATTTGTATTGAATAATGTATAATAGTATTTGTTGCGTAGGAACTTACCTGTGACCTTGAAAGTTTATGCCTGGTGCGATTTGGATGCACAGCCTCACTAGAAGGTGCATTTGGTACAAGAAATCGAGGACTGGATTCGCCAAGATTATGAGAGTGTTGCTGAAGTTGATGGGGATGAGGGTGGAGGGGTTGTTGTTGAGGGGAACCGCCTAGATGGTGCTCCCCCGTGTCCAGCATGCTCGTACCCAGGGCGTCGAGTTGAGTCAACGACCTGGAGCGAACCTAAAACAACAAAGAAAATCTTTTTGTTAGAGTCAATTTTCTACCATGTTGACTCTGAAAATATAGATTTATTTTCAATCATTGCTGTGTAAAAAATTAACGTAATAATAATTTCAAAACTGGAACCGCGATAATCTTTATTATATTACATTAAGTGAGTCAACTTTTTCAGATACTTTTTCTACTCGCTCTAAGGGGTAGGATTCGGAATAAATTCTCGCACTGTACTTTTATAGCTCCTATAATCTTCAGATTCTTATCTCCTGTTTCAGAAAATAAATCGCCCAACATTTAGAACCTCCCGAAGATGGAATAACCTTTTGATTTTTCTCGGGAAAGAAGGCTTTTTACGAGAGTAGCGGATTGAAAAATATTTTCTATAAGTTTCACTATATCCTTTTAGGAAATTGTTCCATTTTAAAAAATGAGGATTGGATATGAAAAAAATAGTTAACCTGTGTAGGCCCATCGGGATATTTCCCCAATTTCCCGATGGCATAATTCTGATAATTAAACATGATAGTCTATAAATGGCCTTTATCATAGCTCAAAACCAACGCTGTGAATAAGTTCTCGAAACAAATGTCTCTCTTTGTGACATCCCCGGCATTTTGCAATTCAAGGAGATTGAAATTTCAATCGCATAATTAAAAAGTTTGGATGAATTGCACACATGCTTTTCGAACCACTCGAATATAAACCTGAATAGAAGGAATTGGAGCTGGTCATAAAACATTCATGATAGTGACTGGCGTACATTAATTACTGGCTTGGAAAATAGTACAGCCTTAATAAATATTACGTCATTCACAAGGCTAACCATGTAGGTTGGTCGCGACGGCTTGCAATGAAAAGTGAGGGTAGGTTAATTCATTTCCGAAAAAAAGGGAATATAGAATGAAAAGTATTTTTACACGAACGTAACATGCACAGTTATTTCAATTTTACTCAATCTAAGTTGAGTTTTATGTTTGGAGTTGTAAATATATTTTTAAATCCATTCGAAATTCGAAAAATTTCGATTCGAAAAATTCACGTGTAAGCATTCACTACACTCGCAATAATAAATATTTTTTACTGTAAACGTAAAGTTGGCAAAACTAAATTATATCACATACCCTTAAACTGTTTATGTAAAAATAGTGTTTCTGAGAATCAATCGTATCTATATTCTATAGATGTTTCACTTAGAAAACCTTTTAGCCAAAAAAACTTAGTAAATACGAGAAGACAAGGAGTAAACCTTTTTGGCAGGATTCCCAGAAGATCACGTGGTTTTACTCTTATCAGAAGTGACTCTTCATTGTTATTCTTTCAAGGATACCTCCACTAAAAGACCTGGCTAAAAGATTTACAGATCGTTGAAATAAGAAAGAAACAATCGTGAGACAAATAATTTGGTAGCTCGAATCACGACTGACATTTCAAAGTAGATACTCTCGAATTCCAAATATATAGTATCCACAATGATTTTTATTGTTACTCTTTTTCTCACGGTAGTAAAAGTCACTTGACTTGGTTTTCTAAAGTGCTCTGTGCAATTTTAATGCTTGAGTGCACTAACTTGATTTAAAATCCAACAGAGAGACAATAAAAAATGGAAAAATTATAGAATATAATTAAGTTTTTTTTTTATTTCATGAAAAATGTATCAAAATGCGGTTAAAATGAAGTCACTATTATTTTATTGAAAAAAAACTTCTTCAATTCATACATAAAGCCAATTTATTATACTATAATAAATTCCATCCAAGTGCGAGCAATACAAATATTGATGCATTTTGTACTAAAATATAGGATGCTCGTTTGTAGGTAATTCAGAACTCTCTATAGGGCATTCAAAATATGTTCAGATTATACATTAAAACCGATTATTAAAGTTTATTTGAGTGGATTATATAACTAAAAGCCAAATTCTTTCCTCTTTTTTAAATTAAATTTCGCGTTTCGGTACTTTTAAAATCCAGTGTGGAAATTACCCGACTTGTCCTTATTTAAAGTTGGGTGCTAACTAGAATTCGGCTAGACATCCTAGTCAGAAAAACCTATGGAGGAAAAGATTGGGTACTAGCTAGACTGCCTCTTTTGCTTCGACTTGATAATCTATCCACCTCTAGACAGAATCCGAAGGGATATTCTAATCAAGGAACTTGTGAAATCTGAAATAACCTATAATAGTAATTTATTTACTTTATAAAATATAAAATAGCTGACAGCGGTCAGTGCAAAATGGATCGTAAAAAACATGTGAATGCTGTTTTGATTTCAAATTTGATTTTTCTAGAAAATACTATTTTCAACACTGTTTTCTTTAGTCATCTATTAAAAGTAAAATTTTTTTCATAACTATCTCAGTAATTGATTTGAAAATATTATTAAAAGTTTTTATCAACCTTCAGAAAATCTCGGAATCTGTCTCAGAGAATTTTAAGAAAAATCCTTATTCTTCCAGAACCTAAAGTCTCTCTCTTCGATCAAAATCTGTTATTGGCAAGGTGAGTCGAGAAAATTCAGTAATCCGTTGAGATTTTCTTATCGCAAAAATATCATTTCTTAGATTTTCTCGTCGCTCTCATTTACCAGAATTTATGCCATCAGCTATTTTGAAATTATAATCTCTTCGCGCAATTAAAATAAATTGCTCTCTGCCGTCAAGAATTAGATTGGATCGTGCGAGAGGGAAAAGTTTTTTTCTTATTATCAAACACTGCCAGTCATTTTCGTTTCAAGTAGAGTATTTTAATAACTTTTCATTAAAATTTTGCAATTATGCATACTTTTGTAATTTTCCTATTTTTAAAGAACTATTTCTATAAGAAGTGCATGCATATCTCGCCTCACTATTATAACTAGACTTTTAAACTCTAATCAGAAGGTCAATCTATCCTCTATGATAATCAGAAATAATTTGATTAGTGTGAAATTCATCACGCTCAATGTTCACTCCACTCTCTTAAATTGGATATTAAAAGTGCTTTTATCATGATTCGTCATTACTATATAATTTCATTGCTATGCCTTTTCTGTTACCGAAATTTACCGACATCTCGATTGGTCTCTATGCTAAATTTAGACACAAACCTATCTGCTTACTAATTCTAAAAATTAGTGAAATTCCACTATTCAAAATGAAGAGGGTATCAGTAATGAATTACTTTAACAGGAATTAACGTCTTGTAGGATGATATTGCGTTTATTTATTGTATAATAGTGAACGGCTTTAAAGCTCGAGATAGTTTAGATATCAGAACTATAATAATACTTGCTATACCGAAGTGTTCACTTAGGACATTTATCGATGGAATTCATGCGATAATAACCTGTAGCCACTCTCTATCTATTCCCCCCCCCTACCTCTTTCCCATTTTGTGAAATTACCTACGTGCGTTTGATAGGCCACCCTTCTCTCTGTTAATAGCGAATCTATTAGGTATTTCACGTTGTGACGTAATAATCCAAAAATGGCCGTATACTGGTGCATAAACAAATGTGATACATGTATAATTAAAGATTAAAAGTGCAAAACAATGTCAAAAAAAAAGATTATTTGGAAGGATTGACCGCGCATGTGAAGGCCCGATACATTGTTTTACACTTTTAATGTTTAATTATACATGTATCACATTTGTTTATGTACCAGTGTACGGCCATTTTTGGGTTATTACGTCACAACGTGAAATACCTAACTGCTTGTACTTTTCCAAATGTCTGTGTATACAACGTGCGCATATAATTTTTAATCGATCCGTGTTACTTCAACTGAACACCTTCTATGTATCTAATTCGGACTAGGAAATAACCTATTTGTGAATTTCCTTGGAAGATATATCAACAGTTTGAAGTTGATAGAAATGCAAATATTTTTACGTAATTTCAAATATTTGAGATTTTAAAATGGTAAAGGAAAGTTTTTTCGTAACAAGAAAATAGTTGGAAAAAAAACATGAAGAAAGTAAAAATTTTAATAATGTTATTCCTCAGAAAACAAAGATGTTTATTGTAATGAAAAAACAACGTATAAAAACCTCAAATATTTACTCAAAACAAATATTTGAATCACGTAGTTATAGTTTTGTTTTTGGAGTTAAAGTTTACCGCAATAGAGTGAATTATCACGTGGAATACTCCTCTCTTAAGAAAGTGGTATAACGAAATGCCTCGAAAATCTTGTATACATTGTTGTTGCAAACCTGATTGGATTTTGAATGACTTGAAGTTGTAAGAAGGAAAACAGAAGAATCGGGTGCGTGTTGGTTTGTCGTCCCTTAAAATTTTACAACCTTCGAAATCCTTTTAAATTCTACAAAATCTTTTGAAAATCATAAAAATCTCTTGAAATCCCTCATAAAATTCTCAAATGTAAAAAAATATATCTTAAAATCAGTAAATATTTTTTTGTTTCTTTTCCTTCTGGGAAAGGAAAAGTTTTGTAATTTGGTAAATTAAATGGACAGTAAGGTAGTGGAATTTGTTACGAGGAAATCTCGAGACGTTTAAATGGATGTAAGAGATTGTTAACTCTTATTTATTTCAGTGATATATCGTCCTTTGTGCCCTTTGACAAATATAGATGGTTTGTTTCCACGTCCATGCCACTCGGTTTATCCTGCAACGTGGAGTGAGCGTGCGGTTAAACGAGGTTATCGATATCGTTCCGAGTCATTAGAGGCCACCACCGAGTGGCTTACATTGCCCACGTTTTTCTTTCTGCACGGCCAACAGCACAACAATTTTAACTTCCCAAAATAGCACGAAAATGGGTATCAGGTAATGGGAAAATAAATAGGTTTTTCCCCTAGAGAAAGTCATTCAAAATTAGATTTCAAATTTTCTTTACGTACATACATTACAATGTTGAAGGGTTATTAAATTTCAAAAAAATAATTTTGGTAAAGATAACAAAAGAGACTCGGAAGAAAAAAAAGTTATTAGTTCGAAAACTGACGCAATAGATTGTATAATTTGATCCGCCTTTAATGTGGCGTTGCCTCGTCAGCAACTATTAGTTTCGTCATCGAATTCTGCTGCGAGGCAAAAGTAATAAGGGGAATTATAGCCATGAGGGTGAATGGAATTCACTGTTCATCAAACAACCAAGCCACGATTTTCCCCATCGAAATAACGCCTATATGTATCGCGTGTACAATTATCCCGAAGCGTTGACAGCAGCAGGAAAAATGGAACTTCGTTTCGCCGGATGCAAGTTATTCAATAAAAAAACGATTTATTTCTCGCAAGGGAGAAGAAGAAAGGACGTTTTAAATTTATGGAAAATGAGATAATTTGGAAATTATAATATTGTGTTTCCTTTAATAGCAATTTAATTACCAACTTTTATGTCGGGACATTTGAGTTCAGGAAGAGACTTGTAAACTATTTTTAAAATCCTTGACTCTAAAATATTGAACCGTCTTCACGATGTTTAATCTTTCCTTATAGTGATTAATATTAACTTTTTGATATAAAAGTTGTTTACAGCACTATTACCGGTACTGGTATTGCTTCTGAGAATAAGGAAGGTCATGCTCGACAAAACCTTGTCTATCAGGTTGAAGGCATTCCTTTTATCTCTCGGAAACCGGAAGTGACATTCAGCGTTCACTGTACGAAGAGGACTGAGGATTGAGGAAATTGCATGCATTCATATTTAAAACTGAAAGAAGTTTAGAAGTGAAATATAATTTTTTTTTTGCAGAAAAATATATTGTTATTTTTAGTATTTTGAATCAGCCGGAAGTCACATCCTTCTTTTTCAATCAATATTTTACCGATACAAAAACATACTTTTCTGGATTTTCACTAAAGAACGTCGTGTAGAATTTAATTTGTGTCTCTTGTGCTCGTCCTTGTAAATTCTCAAATTTGATATTCAAGGTACCTTACTTCGTTAGATCCAATTAAAGGATATTACGAGGTAATAACGGACAGAATTTGTAACTCTAAGCCATTGTGGCTACGCCCACGTGAAGTTTCGAAGTTCATAATCACACTAGCAAACTACCTTTGATACATCAACATTTTGCACTCAAACTAGAATACGTTAAAATTATTTCAAAAAATTTATATACAAATCTGAGATTTATTAATATGCTTAAAACAGTTGATTTTGTCAAATATAATATTATTTACTCGAAATTTAAGAACTATAGCAAATAAAAAAATGTATTAACTTTCGAAATAATTTTTCGCTAATAAGGAGAAGAAAAACTGATTGGTTCTATTAATTTGTTTCAGATAAACCTAGCGATTTGTTTTCTCCATCTAGGCTTCGAAATCACAATTGATATTAATACTAACAGATGATAGAAATGAACTGATATAGGTAAGCGAAACTGATTGTTTTCTCAGGCGCCCTATGGTGTAATTAATAATGCTTGTAGAGAGAACTTTTTCACATTGATGTATAACTCCACACACACAAGCACACCGTGGAAGTAGTTTAATAAGCGGCACCTCAATTTATAGTATTATAGTAATATAATATATTATTACTAATTTATAGTATTATACGCCACTTTGCCCCTCCGTAATTAAATTAGCTGATTTCATTATATAATTGAGTCACTAATTTAATTAAATTTAAATGAATTACTAATTTAATATTCAAAATACAAAACAATTGAGCTCTGTCAGCAGAAGATACAAACTCTTTTTTATCTCTGAAGAGTCTAAGTGGACATGCTGAAATGGTGATGTAAGGTAAACATAATTTAAGAGATTCAATATATTCTAACTCGAGACAAAAGCGGAGAGTGTTTGCTTAATAAAGAGGACTTCGAAGAGATTTTCCTCTATCTAACTCATTTTTTTTTAATATAAAATAAAACTTCTTTATCAAGGGCAAGAATGTATAATTTATTATTATTATTATTAGAAATTTTTAAATTTCAAGTCCCCGTAAAGTCACGAACTTAATATTGAGATCAAACATTTCAAGTTTTCATTTTTTATACTCTATACTACTCTTTACTTCGACAGTTTCTTTAAAACCGGTTATAAAAAGATATTGCCTTTTTTACTTTTTCCGATTTATGAGACCGCACTACCATTACTTTCTGCGAAATATAAAATATTTATGCCTTTAGTTATATACGCATGTCGCACTTCAATATGAAAGTGTTATTAATGGCTTTCAATTATTGTAAAATGAACTTCACTTGTCAAAATCGTGTTCTCAAATGCAAAAGTTTCCGTTAAATAAATTTAAAAAAAGTTTTCTAAGTAAATATTTCATTAACGTTTTTTACAATCTGAAATACTTTTCAGAAAAGAATTCTAAAATAGTTTTCGAAATTTTCCTTGACTCTCAGAGTGGATGAGTCATGGAAAATTTCAAAAACTGCTTAAGATAAATAATTTTTTTCCGTGTAATTTTAAAGTAGTAGACCTTGTATAAGTCGTTTACAGTCAGCCACAAGTGATTTCGAGTAGTATAAGTAAACAGTAGTATACGTCAATTAGTCAGACATAAGGGTTTTCAAGTAGTATAATAAATAAGTAGTCTAAGTCGTTTACAGTCAGCCACAAGAAGTTTCAAGTAGTATACGTTTTCAGTAGTATTAGTCGTTTAAAGTCAGCCTTAATCCGATTTAAAAAATGCGATGAAGTAAGGCTGTGCGATTTTTGTTTACTCTATTATTTTGTAAATTGAGTGTCATCACTTTGGAGGAAAGTGATGCCGGTTTATATTTTTAACCGTGAGCTTTACTTCGTGCTTCATAATGTTTCAAAGTATGTTTCGCGAAATCTACACGGAAAAAAATAATGTCTTAAAATTTAATACACTGTCGCTGACTCTTGGATAGAGAGTTTCATATGA
>JAUESH010000042.1:438778-464437 GCA_032275165.1 Synergus magnus
TTCTACAATTTAATGAAATTCTTCTATTATTTAATGAAAAGTCGCTGAAATTTTATGATATGACGTCATATGAAACTATCTATCCAAGAGTCAGCGACAGTGTATTAAATTTTAAAACATTATTTTTTTCCGTGTAGAAATGAGGATTAAGTCAATGTCTCTCCATCAATATTTTTTCTGGGAAAAGTCCATTCTGTAGAGGTTTTTCCTTTGTCAAATGAAATATGGTTGAATCCAGGAAGATTAGCCAAAGATGAATCGATCTTATGAGTACTTCGCACGCTCGAGAGAGAAACAGAATATATATATATATATATAGGTATATATAGCGAGCTGCAGAAGATACTTGAAAAGCCGCTGACTCTCAGACTGAATTATTGAAAGACATTAGCTTCAACGACCGTAGTATCTCCAGACATTAAATTGCCTTCGGAGCACTGCAGAGATCAGAAAAAGTACCAATAAAAAATAAACAAGATATTGATTTAAATTATTTTTTGTCCAATAACAATATTTTAATCCTATCTTAAAAAAGTAATGTTACCGTATATCTCGAAAATATCGAAGACAGATTTTTATTGATTTTAGGGATTTCAAGGGAATTTTAAAAGAGCTTAAAAATTTATCAAAAGAACCCTCCAAACATTTCTACAGATTTCACAAGATTTCAAGACATTTTAACTGATTTTAATGAATTTCAATGGACTTTGAAATATTTTAAACGATGTCAAGTCATTTAGAATAATTCTAAAGAATTTCAAGATATTTTATGGAATTTCAAGGATTTTGAAAGTTTTCAAAAGATTTAAATACATTTTATAAAAATAAAATGATTATTATTAAATCAAATGTATTAACTTAAATGCAAATAAAAAGAGCCATTAAAAATTCATATTAAACTCCTTTACTACATCTTAAATGTAAGATGCTGTGTAAAAAGCGTTATAAAATTCCAGAGTTTAGAAGGATTGGTAAAAAGTAGGTGTGGGACGTAGAATCGACAACGACTTAAGTAGAATGAGTACGTCGATGGTCAGCCCGTTTTATAGCTGCGTTTTACGAGCGACTGTACGTAAGGAGTGGAACGGGTTGAGAGTGGTCATACCAGATAGAGGCAAGGGCAACATATATTCACCTCATGAAGTTTCTCGTTTAAAACTTATTGTGGGTTTCACGGAATGTCTGTGAACTGCCAACGACATGGGTCATACCAAATGATCACTTTTTTCTTTCGCTTGATGAAAACAATCAATAACGCTCCATAATAAAGAAATATTACTTTAGAAAATTTTCATGACATATTTAAAGGTATAGATTTGTTTTTAAATTAAGAATTAAGTGAGTCAGAATGGAATTAGTTGTGTTAGAGTAAGCAAAAGGGGAAAGGACACAAAAACCAAGAAAAGTAAAAGGAGAGATTGAAAGTGGTAGAAATGTGGGTGTGGTCAGGCCATTAACGCTTCATGACTCCTGTAGAAGTAAATGGCATTAACTTGGTCGTGGCAATAGTCAAGCTCACGGGCTTACACTACAAAGCCTTTATTTCCTTTCATTTCAAACCATGAGGGATTTAATAGCGCATTTTAAAAATCTAACTTTATATCATGACATTCTTTAATTGCTTATATCATCATCATAATTATTTTTTTTTTACACCCCTGATTAAACTTGTTGCTTTATAAAGAATGATTACAAGCAATTCATATTTCAGTTTTACTGAGTAAATTGATAAAATTTAAGTAATTTAATTTAATTTAATCCAAGATAAAACTCACAAATTAAACTTCAAGTGAGATTTTTTATCGGACTATTTATAAGAATGAAAAACAATTCACCAGCTTTGATGAGGACAAAACTGGATTTTAGAGATTTATTATTCCTGACAGAAATGGGTTTTAAGTAAGACTGCAAATTTTCACCACGTATTTTAACTATGTTAATCTCTCGATACTTCAAAGTAAAGCCTTAGTTGTCTCCAACGAGAAATCAGTGTCTTTGTCACGCTTTCACGTCTTTCAACTACATAGAGTAAGAAAAAGTGTAAAACGAGATCAAATACTCACTTTAATCAGGAAAATTAAAAACTTCACAAGTTCTGTTCAGAGGAAAGAGCTTTTAAAGTATATATTTCCAAGTATATCATTTTACAAATTAAGATTTCCTAATGATTTTGAACGGTATTTTAATGATACTATGGGAATTTTTGTTTTCAAAGAAGAAAAATAAACGAGAGGCAAGTTTAACTTTCACAGTTCGATTAATTGGAAGCAATATTAAAGAATGTCATGTCATGATTCCTGGGTGTGGAATTACTCTTGATCTGAACCTGTGATCGCAGAAGTCATCTATTCTTTTCAGGGAAAATGAATAAAGGAAACTCGTTATTCCTCAGGCTTCCATATAACGAATTCCTGTGCTTGCGTTAATGGTGTTTTCATCATTACGTATATTCTCTCCCTAAATCAGTTCTCTGAGTTTAAATTTTAAGCTTACTTACTTTAAAAACATTCATTTCAATTTATAATATTTAAAAGTGTCACTTAGGATACTGTATTTGAAACTCAATAGATATTTCCGAGAAAATACCATTCGAAACTCTAAATAATTTATATAGTTTCATAAATTAAATAGTTTTAAATATCACGAAACTTTTTAATTTGCAAATTTCTCGTCCGCCACAAAACTAACTGGAGCAGTAAATTTTGACGTATCTTGAGTACATTCAGTCTAAATTACAATCCCAGGAATTTACTCTAAATATTTTTACCACTTAAAAGTCATATACTTTTCGTTGAATTTATCTAAAAATAAAATAAACCTGTGACTTCTTCTAATTTTCATTCAGTCTATAAAGTTGAACTTCTTTAAAAAAGAATATGGTGAATGGGAGCTCCTCATAAAAAATGTTTTATACCAAGTATTCGCAGCGAACTTTTTCTCATATTTTCTCTGGGAGCACTTTAATTCTTGACTCGTACAATAGTGTTCGTTGAGTGTGGTGATTAACGATTACGACCGCAGAGTATATTGTTTTCAGAGATGGTATGATCTTTTATATTTCTTTTCAGATATGCGTTTGCCACCCACTTATCACATTGGCACCTTTCTGGCCACTCTGGAGGTTCTTATCCAAAAGCACGATCGATGACTATACCGGTAGGCCATGATTAATGACAAGGTTGTCCTTTACAAAAGAGGGCCACTACTTCTTTCTTGTTCGAGAGGGTGTATCGATTTAACTGCAAGGGTGAAAGGAGTGGAGACAGACTGACAGGAGAAAAAGAGGCTGTAAGCTCTCTTTCGTTATTGGACGTGTAAGAACCTTCCAAAGATGAGAAGAGCCAGATTTGTTACACGAATTTTTTTCGAGGCAAAAATTTAATAACAAGGCCGGAAAAAGAAAACCGAAAAATTCTAACTACCACTTTAAAATAATGTCAAAGAATGTCTCCTGCTTTTTAAATTATCTGATGTTTTATATTACCAATATTCGATGAAATCTAGTGATGCGATAGTAGAGCAGAAACTTACCTAAAACAGAAAAAACAATAAACTGTTAGCTATAAAATGTATCAAAAATAAAACTGAAAAGCGAGCTTTTCAGAATAATTAATTTTGGGGTAAAAATCTATCGGAGTTTAAAAATTTTTAATTCTACATTATTAAAAAATCTGATGCTACATATCAACGAAGAAAAACCTTTATAAGGCATCACTTGAGCACAACAAACAGCAAAAGATAAAGACTGACAATAAGTATTATCTCTTTCTTTACAATACCTCAGCAGCAAAAATTTAAAATACAAAGTTTTTTTTCTCTCCAGAGAGAGTGGCGAACCACGGGAATTGAAATGTATAAAAAGGTACTGATGCAGTCGCGCAGCTTACTCTGTTGCGAGAGCTGAAAGAAGTATGTCGTCCAAATAAGAAATAGAAAAAATAGAAGAAAAAGAAAATACAAAAAAAAAAACAAAAGACACCTTTGACTCCCAGCAATGGTGGTTGCAGGGACGCGCAACGGAAATCTACTGGGAGTGAAGTACGCGCTGCCCTTTTGTCAACGAGGTGCACCGAAAGAGATCTCCGGAAGGAGAAAATGATTCTTATTGCTACACTCGCAGCCTTTTTTCTCTCCCTCTCTTTTCAAGTGTGCTCTCTCAAGTGGAACAAAATAGACTTTCGTAAAGTAAAAGAAACGAGAGCGTAAATTTTAAGCACTTCAAAGTAAAATATATCCCCAATGATTTCCGTCACTCTTTTAATGACTGCGAGTAATGAAAAAGATCTCGCAGGGTGGCGATTTGACGGATTTCAAAAAATTATTTTAAAAAGATCTTTTTATTGGTATAATTCTGATTTGAAATGATGATTAACGAAGAAATGAAAATAAGTCAAAGAGGGAGCAGTCTTTAGAGGAGATTGGATGACAATTTAATAAAAAGAGTGCTTAATGAAGCGAGGGTTCGTTTTTTATTTACTCTAAGAACGATTCGATCTTTCGAACGTGCTTGGGATATCGGTCACCTTTTCAAGTCAACGACACTCCCTTACTCTTGGCAACCTCCAATCGAAGGAAACGTCGCCTACAACCCTAAGAGAAGTCAAACCCTGATCGAAAAAAATCCATATAAAGGAGATCACGGGTGTGTCTGACTAGAAATGCCGAAAAGCATTAGTGAGCAGCGGAAAATGAAAAGAAAGTAGTCTCAAGGGAGAGAGTGTGAGAATAACGAAGGGGAGATTCACTACCATGCGAAGGGTTACTTTCTAACTTACTTACTTCGTTATAACCTTCGTTATAACGGAACTTTCTTTTTATTATCTATGCTTCAAATCAAGGAAAAGCAGTGAGGATTTGAAACATGTTGTTATTCCCGTCCTCGTGGGAAATCAGTCCCTTTCTGTAATTTCACTCATTCCTGTTCAATTCAAATAGAGCTGAGAGATTTTTCTTTGGTTTAGAGTCTAAAATTTTTGGAATGGAAAAAGTGTTTTTTGCCGAACAACTGTTTCAGCACCTAATTAATTTTTCTTCTTGACGGATATTAGGAGAAAACCAATATACAAGATTAAATTACTTAAAGTAAGCATTTTAAAGTATTCTAAGAAATACTAAAAACAGAGTAGAGGGCGATTCACTCGCGAGCTTGAAGGACGAGCAGCAGTTAAGCGTTTTATGCCACCGAGGTAACAGTGAAAGGTTTAGAATGGAAATTTGCGAGCATAATGAGATAAGGTTTGAGTCCTCGTTTCGTAACTAATGGCTAAGACCATTTCTGAACAACAATTAATGCAACTACCTTCCCCATTCCTTTTCCTCGTTAGAACGTGACCGAGAGAGTGGAAGCTCTCACAAGAACATTAGTTCTTCAAATAAGAATTCCTTGGGACATCTTAAACGTTATGGAAACCAGGTTGCTTTAAATTATGCATAAGTGATTGATATTTTGTTTTGGATCCTTAATGTTTTACTAAGTAATTCTTTTTTCCCAAAAAATCTCACAATGTGAATAAATGAGGGCTTTCCAATTTTAAAAACATTGAAAGCAGCTCTACAATTTTCTGCGATCAAAAACAAACATTTTCTTCTATCTTTTTAATTTTAATAAAAACGGACTCGTAAGGACCGAGAGAGTTATGGGATCGTTCCAGTTTCTAAGAACTCTTGAGTGATTTTTCCCCAGTTACTTTTAAATTTAAAACTTTTGACTAATGAAAGATATTTTTTATCTGTCATGTTTATTGTCCAACAATTAATAAATATATTCTTTTCCTTCTGGTTTTAGAAAAATTGAAAACAATCAATTCTTCTCAATTTTAGAATTCGTTTATTAATCATATATTCAAATTTTTGTCATGCCAATTAAACCTTAAAAAGACAAAATAAATACCGTTCTGAAGTTGAAAAATCCAACCTTAGAATATTTTTTCTTCCCTGACTCACCGCTCTGTTCAATTCGCTCTCGCAATTTATCATCATGCACTATTTGGACTCCAAGGAGCTTTAAGTGGCCCCAAACTTTTTAAGAACTGATTTCTCTCTAGCCTCCAATTTGCATGCCGGTATAGCGACCACAAAAGCTCTAGAGAACAGGTGAACTCCGATTCATTATGCAAATTTTCCGTCGGACGGTGAAGAACAAACACATGCGTTGAACTATTTATTTCTCGAGATTTTAAACACCCACAAGTTTTATCGACTGCAGGGTGGCGACTCAGTGGACGATATAAAATTCCCGGTTATTTTCCAGTTTTTCCCGGTCTTGAAATCCTCTTATAATTTTTGAAATTTTATGAAATCTCTTGAAATTTCTTAAAATAATTAAAAATCTTTTGGAATCCTTTAAAGTTTCTTTAAAATTCCTTTTAATTCTATGAAATCTCTTAAAATCCTGGGCAACGCCGGATAAATTTCTGCTAGTTAATAAATAAAAATTTAGATTTTGGAAACTTTTTTTGATATTTTTATTCCAATAAATGTAAAAAAAAATCGTTAGACCAGACGTCTGAAATTTCAACCTAATTCATGTAGTATAGATAATTATTAAAAAAAATGAAAACTTGAATTTTACTGCGATAAGAAGTAAACTCCCGACTTTTAATTATATTCCCGGTCACTTCCCGGTCATTTCCCGGTTTCCCGGTCAAGTCGCCACCCGGCGACTATTTTCGTAAACTTTCTTAGAAGGTTTGTCATTTTTCTCGTCGAAATAAAAGTCCTTTCAAACATTTTTAATACCATCCTTAATTGTTTTAGGTATCATGTGCTCGATTATTTATGTTGCTCTCCTTCTATTAATAAATCTTCGTATTAAAAGTTTCCTCTATGTCTTTGAACTAAACGTGCTCAAAAGTTGAAATATTTTTTAAAGTTGAGTTAAGTTCTCAGCAATGTTTTCTGTTCGAGAACTTTGGTCCTTTTAGAAAATTTATAACTTTAGCCTTCAAGCTTCTCTTTTCCCCTTAAGAAACGATCTTCGTCTAACAGGAGGCGGCAAAGTTTCACAAACTGCATGGAAACCAGAGGCCTTTCATCTTTGTCGCAACGTAGTTATATCGAAGAACGAGAACAGAAGTAAGTTTTAAGTCTAGAGACTAAAGTGTGCTCTATGAACATTGCACAAATCTAATTTTATACGGGCATATGAGAATTTGACCAGAAAGTGTCATTTTTAACATAAAAAGTGAAAATAAATCAATAAAAAAATTTTTAATTTAAACATTTTCACCAAATATAACTTGTATTGGGTTGGCTAGATTCTTTCCAAAATTACAGTGAACACTAATCTATGATATATATCTTTGTCTACAATAATAGACAAAGATGGTACATATATCATAGATAAGTGTTCATTGTAATTTTATAGAAAGCATTGCAAAATAAAACTATGAGAACGACTTTCTAGCCAACCTAATATTTTATTAAAATGAATAAATCAAAATCACGAATAATGAAAAAATGACCATTTCTGTTAGAAATATTCGAGGAATCGGACTCCCAGAAATTTGAACATACTCGTAAATTTTTCGCGTCACAAGATTTTTACGGTACTTTGAAATTTTAAGTGCACTTTACGTTTAAAAGTTGTTTCAACATTTTCATCTTTTCTGTTTGCCATTCACTTGTCACTTATTCATAGAGCTCGAAACTATGAAGAGTTGGTGGGTGTTCAGATTCGTTTAATTCGAACAAATATTGATATTCATATGTGGGTTTTTAAACATAAGCGAGGGTGAATTGAACCGTGGCTGTTATTCAGAACTAGAAATTGAGAATTTGGAGATAACTTTTTTAAATTGAAATTTAAGGCCACGGGACAAAAATTATAAATAGGTTTCCATACGGAGAGAAAGATATGGTTGGGCCAACCATGAAAATAGAAAAATATGGGGCAACCATATCTATGGTTGTTGTAACCATATTTATGGTTGCTACAGCCAAAGTTTGGTCAGCGCAACTATTCCATTGCTTAGCTTAGCCATTTTTTTGGCTGCGCTGACCAAATTTTGGCTGCAGTAACCACAAATATGGTTGCCCCATATTTTTCCATTTTCATGGTTGGCCCAACCATATCTTTTCTCTCCGTGTAGTTACATAGTGTATTGAACTTGTGAATTTCTCAACTGTTTTAATAACTATGATAAACATCAATTAAAGTGTTAAACTAACTGGTAAGAGAACGCCAAGCAGTTCCAGGATATCGAAATTGAGTTTGTAATCTGTTTGATCGGACCCGAGGGCAGATATAAAATAGATGAGGTAAAAGATGACTAGGGATGGTGGAATGCAATTTTCGATAACTTATAATGAGGTCGCAAACCTTGAGTTGAGTTCCGTCTCTTTAAGACTAGTCACTAAACTAATTTGAGCTCGTTGAGTAAACTTAGGTATGTGGAACTATAGTTTGTTTAACAATGCATGCAACTATATGGAAAGCTTTTACATTGCTAATACATCTTCAGCAATATGTGTTCTGATTTTCAAGTGTGTGGATCTTCAAACTGTAAGTGGTAGCAGATTGCAATACATTCATCATATTCAATAAACCGACCAGCACTACTCAGTAAATTGCGGAAATAGGTTTTATTGGATTGCAGGAAACGAGCGGTATAACGAATTCGTTAAGATTTCAAGTTTCCCACTTATGAAAGATATTTCTATGCGCATAAATCCTAGTTTAGTTCGAGACTCAAGCACCAAGTTGAATTCAATGAGAGCAAAGCTTGCAGAAACATTGCAGTGTATTTATGAATATATTCTGGATTAAACGAAGCGGTGCATGTGTTGTTAAATTTCGCTCTTTTTTTAATATTCAATGTAAAATATATTCTGTTCCACTAATATTTCTGGAAATATTTTAAGGAAAAATCTCCTGTCCGTTTCTCTCTTCTCCCTTGGCAAACGATGATCACACTTTTTTTTACGAGATTCTAAATACATATATTTATAAATACATATATCGCGTGTCTTGATATAATATCAACTGCGACAAAATCATTGTTGCCTTGCGCGTGAAATAATTAATTTTCTACTTAACGCTCATTACTCTTTTTAAAATCTTATCTATGTAAGCTTCAACGCTTCCGGCAGAATATTGATTCTGCAAGTAGGAACCCTGAGCAGAAAGTGAATAATCTTCAGTGGTAATGCACGATGAAGTTATAACTATGTATTTTTCACACGAAGGTGTTCTTGTAAAATAATAATTGCACTTGCCTAAGGCTTCTATAACAAACCTACAATTCCCGCATTTTTCCCGCTTATAAATATAAGGTTCGAAAATGAGGAAAAACAATTTATTATCGAAGAGAGACCTCATGGAGGTGGTTGGTTTGGCCTGATGTTACCTCAATTATGCAAGCCGCGCGTAGATTAATCTGCAATCAGCAAATTGTATATCAAATGTTAAATGGCAGTCGCACAAGGCCCCACTCAATTACATCCTCTGTTATCATTGCCGCTAATCGTAATTACTTCGACAAACTGTTTACTAGTTATGTTAGTCTTGTTAGGTCGGCACGTAAACAAAATGTATCGATTACTGTTTATCGTTTGCGTACATCATGTTTCCGGCTTGTGTAGTACCTCCTCGTGGGCTTTCATTGTTATCGGTGAGCTTTTTTCCCATTAATGCTTTCCTGAGTGATTAATTGCAAAAGATACCACTGACGAAGGGATTTCTCTTTCCCACATTCGAATAAACGGGACGATGAATTGTACGCTAACCGAAAGCTTTCAATGATTAATAAAATTAGAATATAGAAAAAAATTTAAGATTAGGACGAGATAAAATAGATATCGGTAACTTTTTAATAAAAACAATAAGTCATTGTCTCGGGTTGATTGATTGTTAAGTAGAAATCTAATATCTTGATCGGACATTAGCCATTATTTAAATATAAAAATATTATTTTTAGAGTAGATCTTCTGTCTTCATTGAACTTATAACATCAACTTTCCTATAAATTTTACAGTAGACACAAAAACCCTCTTGGAGAATCACCTATTCTAAGTAGAAAAGGATGTTTCTGGTTAGCCAAGGTGTTCTAAACGTTTCAAGTGATATATTTAAAATTCAGAAAAAAAATTACCTTAAGTAAGAGTTGGTATGATATGTATATAATATTTTTCAGAACTCTGAAGCTCTACTAATTACTCTCAAGAGACTCATCAAAGCAACCAAAATCTAGCGAAAATGTTGAACAAAGCCCAAGTCAAATTTAATATCTCTCAATTATATTTAGGAGGTACTGAGAGTTGAGAAATACTGATTAAAAAGGGCTTGAGGTCTGAAGTTGAAGGGCACAGAAGGGTCGACAGTGACTGGCGAGAGTTGGAAAGCTCTGGGGGTTAAGGCATTGGCCTTGCGCCAAAGATTATCTATCCTCCAGACTTCATCTCTGTGGTGAGTGTGTATGTAAACCTCACCATCATCAAGAATTATGCTTCGATGCTTTTCCCTACATTTTTTTCCTCACCACTTCTGAATTTTACTGAAAAAAGACTTACATGTTGCATGATAGCGTGATCTTTCCATGAGGTCCCGACCCCCTTCCTTTGAATTTATATCAGAATTTATACATACATCGTAAAGGATCGTCGGGTCGTAAGTGAATTTCTTGTTTCCTTCACTTTTTCTACTTTTCATCGAAGTTACTTTGGACTTTTTTACGATTCTAAAGGGACCTTGTTTGCAAAAAAACCTTTGGTGAACGTTTCTTACTTTTTAAATAATAAGACGAAATGGGCATTTCTAACCCTTTGAGTCTCATAAACTTTTCATGGAAAGTACTCGTATTCATTGCATTTTTGTAAAATGCAACTAAGTGTAATGTCATTGAATTCTATTTTAATTGACAAAGTCTCTGAAACATGAGAATTATTTCCTGTTATCTCGAGTTATACGAACCAGGCCCATTTTATCTCAGCAATATCATGAATAAGAAAACATGAGTATTCTTCATCTTCAAACAATTGTGAGGAAAAGAATACAAGGTGCTTCCCGGATTTGAAACCAGGACAATCCTTTTAATGAAGAAATCCTCAGCGTTTTTTCTCACGTGAACCCATGAATTTGTGGAAATTAATTTTTGTCACGTGACTTGCTCTAGAAGACGTTGAATTGTAAGGACTATGCAGCGGCTGGAGCGCTCCTCAATCTGGGTCAGAGTCGACGGCCACCAGATGGTGTCAAATGACGTCATCGCTGTCAGAAGTGCAGCTAACCAAGGAAAAGGGAGAATTTAAAATGGTGAATTCTGCAGAAAATCAGACCTCATCGCCAAAAAAAAAAACGATCCGCTTTTGTCGAGCTTATACGTGCTTGTGCGATAATAGGAGCGAGCTTATTCCTTCTATCTCCCGTTCTCGCGTCCGGAGTGGATGAAGGCGCCAAGGTGGGTCAACGATAATCCACAACGGATTAGGATCGAATGTCAATTACAATCGTGTTGGAAAACCGTGAATGCTGGAGAATTATCTATGATCTAGTATCCTATATAACATTATGAACTTTGCTCGTTCTATTCACCGCTTATATTGTTCGCTCGCTCAATCATTTTCCGGATCATTCATTGTGATTCGCGCTTGATTTTCACCATTTGGTGGAATATTGATTTTTGGAAAAACTCGAGGGGTTAACAACTCGTGAAATCAGGTGTATCCTTGCACTGAAATCTCCTGAATTTTCTTGCAGTCACTTGAAATCTCTTGAAATCATTGAATTCTCCTGAAATTTCTGAAGTCACTTGAAGTCATTTGAATTCACATGAAGTCACGTGAAATCACATGAACTCACTTGAATTCAGTTGAAGTCACCAGAATTCACTGGAATATTCTTGATATCTCCTGAAGTCAGAGAAATCTTCTGGAGTCATTGAAATATCCTGAAATATCTTGAAGTCAGAAGTAGGTGTACACCCGCTTGGTCGAGTTGTCAACCCCTCGGAAAAACTAAAAGTATCTGCGATTAATACTCCTTTATAATGAAAAATAATTTGTAAATCAAAACCTCATTAAAATCTCAAATACAAATGAAAATTCTATTACTTAAAAACACAAAAAATATCCCCACGAAATATGGAGAAATATTAATAAGAAGAAAAATCTAGAGCCCGATCTCAAATTCATTTATTTAAATTATAAAAGTTCGAAAAGAAAAAAGCACTTGTAATTGCTTTATACGCATGTCATAACAATAACTTTTAAGTGAAGTTTAAATGCCTTTAACGGCACGTTTATGCTTTCTCATTGAAAGCAATGAAACTGCAACTGTTCTAACTGTAGAAAACGGACGAGCTATAAACATAAAGACTTTCTAAAGTTATAGAATTTATAGGATCGTCCACAATCGGATTTTTTTTATGTCGCTTATGTAGTTACATAATTCCAGAATGATACTAATGACGTACATTAATGCAAGCGCATCGTATTGCCAACTGTTTTCTGCCAAAGAGCAAAATCACATAACTTCACTTTGCCAGAAGACGGTTGGCAATATGCATCAATGTACAGTTGGTATCAATGAACATCGTTTGTCATTGTTGTGTTATGTAGCTATATAAGCGACGTAAGAAAAACCATATTGTGGACGGTCCTTATTGGGGGAAAATGCCTACTTCAATAATATTCTCAGTTAGGTGTTGATGAAAATTGATGTTGTCTTCTATCTCAAGTGACTATTTATCTATAATTATTACTTGTCTCTCAACGAATACAAGAAACACAACACCAAATAACACCTATAAGCAAGCATTACCTGAACCCGGCCCATAGGGGGCGACACCACCAGGAAGATCCTCATGGTGGCTTTTAGGAAGTCATCATGGTTGCGATTGGTGTCCTGCAGGGCAGCTTCGGAGATGCTGGAGCTGCCCTGAGCTGTTTTTCGGTGTACTTTGCGTCTGATGCTACCCACTAGCCTTCGCCAATCCTGGCTGCCTCCTGCGGCGGTTGGGCCTCCTCCGCCCCCGCCCCCGCCCCCGGGTCCTTCATGACCGGGGGTGGAGCCCTGTGCTTTTGATGGACTTAGTTCTCTGCTCGCCCGTCGGCTGAGGGTACCGCGGCCCGCAGGGGCCCCGGATGCGGACACCGTGGTGCTACCTGCCCCCACTCCTGGCCGTGGGCCCTGCCCAGCCCCACTTCCGCTGGCCCCGCCGCCGCCGCCAATCACACGTCTTACACTCCCACTACTACCGCCGCTTAGCCTGCGCACTAGACTGCGCAGAATTGCACTTCCCGACGTCAATCGGTCCTCACTTCTTTCTCTGGGAGTTTCCACTCTCTGGCTTCGTTTTTTATTTAAGGATAATTTACTCCTCGAGTATTGTTACACATATTTCAGGACGCATCGCGGGAGTGCTTTTAAAGTTTAATTCAATAATTAAATTATCTCTTCTTTGGGTAGATCTTTTTATTCAAATTCTCCATTAAATTATACCTTTTTTTTCAAGAACGTGAGCTCCTTTCCGGGAATGTCATTTTTCTTTTGAAATATTGCATTTTCTTTTCAAGCGCTTTCTTTCGCTGACAATTCCAGCGTTCTCGGAAGTTGTTGCATCACGCGTGAACTTTTTATCTTATTCAAAATCGACTGGAGCGTGACAAAACTCGCATCCTGACTCCACATTGTTTCTTTCACTGAAGTTTTTGATAATAATTGAGCTGAGTAATATTTTTGAAGTTCTTCGGAGGGAAGTTTGATGTATAGGGAGGGTGAATAGTATTCCGAGAATTGGGTGTCTTGAAGACTGCAGTAATTAAACAATAGTTATATTAATAGATAGTTGGATAAGTTTCAGATAGAATCTCAACTATTCTATATAAGCTTGTAGATATTTCTCGTGGTTCTCTAGCTACTGCAGGATTTATGGTTGGTTGTTAGTTAAACTGCTTGCCATTGTCACTTTCATGCGCAGCTTTGCATTGTTAAATTCACTTTAGTAGTGCATTGCAATCTTGAAGATTTGGTATCTGTGTAAAGAAGAATGTAAAAGAAATGTAACTATTATGCGAACTATGGTAACTATTTCAAACCACGAAGTCACTGAAATTTCATCTTATAGTATAATTGAACATACATACAAATGATATATATATATAGAATAAGCTCTGAGAAATGTTCTAATTTTAAATACTGTAAAAAAAGTGTCTAAAGATAAATCGAAATTCCGAGAGATAATTTAATTCAAATGCAGAAAGAGATTTCTCGAGAAGGAAATTGAATAAAAGTGAAAATTCTTCAGCGAATCATAAATAGTATATGCTTTTATTTTCACAGAGAATATAATTTATTCAGAAGAAGTAATTTTAGTTTTGATAATTGAGGTAGATATTTCCTTAAAGATGTACTGTCATCTCATCCGACAAAACTAGGAAGAACAAAAGGCATTATTTTCTGGTCTCGTACATTCCTTTTCATCACGAGACTCTTGAAAAAATCTCTATGACTTGTGGATTCAAAAGAGGCTGCATTAGCATAGCTTTTGCTCTTTAAGGAAGCCATTCATGTCCATGAGCTTATATTTGAAATCGATTTTTTTAATGAAACTGCGGAGCACGAAATAAATCTCATAAAACGTCTCTTACGTATATTAGTTGAAAAGTTTAACAGCTTCGGTTCTTAATATTATAAAGGAAATGAAGAAGAAATAGGTAGAAAGAATAATGAAAAAATAGGTTGAAAGCTTTTTTCATGTAAGTTATTGCTCTAAGAATTTCAAATTCTATTTCGATTTTATGATCAAACAGAGAGAGATAGAGAGAAATGCTCTTGCACAAAGAAAGTATAATAAAGGAAAAAATCTTAAAAAGCTACTGGACAGATTCTTTGATGAAGTAATTAATCAACACCGTAATGAAACTTTGATCAGGTTGTATGATTCAAATTCCGAGTATTTGGAGAGATCGTGCTTCGATCAAACGCTCTTGGTGCGAGAGAACGACCTTCCTAATTGGAAGTTAATTGAGGGCTGTCAGAAGGGTAAGGTCGCATATAGATAGAGACGCTCAGCTATACTTGTTTCAAGACCACTCTAAATTTTATGCTTCAGAAAAAATAGAAAAGGAATGTCCTTTTCAAAGTTAAACTTTAACCTTGTAATGCAAAGAATGTGTCTCAAATGAAGCAGTATAGTTAATTGAATTAAATCAATAAAAAAAAGTCTTTAACCGAGAGGATTTCTCGGCGAAGAGAAAATGAGAGGATGGTTTCATTACGAAACATTGAAAACTTTCGAGTCTTAGACGCTAAAGATAATTACTTATACAATTACGATGTTTTAATCAAGTCTTTATGAGAATATTCAAGATATCTTTGCATTTGGAAATTGAAAAGCTTTCTTCTTTGAAATTATTTTGGTTTGAAGACTTTAATTTCAAAAATTTCTAATGAAATATTTGTGCAACAAGCAACCTTAATGTTTCAAAGCTTGGAAGAAAATATATTTTTTTTCTGACACCATTTTTTTATCTCCGCGTTCTTTAGAACCTCTGGGTAATGAGATTAGCAACGGAAACTTGTTGCCTGTCAGTTAAAGTTAAACATTCTGAAAAGAATAATACAGGTTTAGGATAATCCATCCTTCGCTTTTGTAGAAACCACAAAATAAGTAATATCTTTTATTTGTTCGGGATATCAAAAGACTACATTTTGATCGAATGATTATTGATAATCGCGATGGGGAAACATCCCTGGTTTATCCCAGATAAATTATATTTGTTTTCGCAATACAGAATATATCAATTCCCCTAAACAAAAATATTACAACTTTGTGTCTTGTGAGACAAGATCGGAATAAAATTTCGAAATAAAAACATGGAAAAAATTAGTATGGTACTTGTTGATTTATTTCAATATTGTACGACTTGTTAAAGTTGATAAATTGACAGCAGTACAACAGATAGGGTTACTACTAAATTTTGCCCACGAAATTCCCAGACAATACCCGCATTTTTCCCACTTATAAATATAAGGTCCCTCTTATGATAGAAAAGCTGATTTTTTAATAAAAATAGGTAAGAAATAGGTTTCAAAAGAGTTTCAGAATTTTCGTCAGATTTAAAGACATTTTTAATCAGGGATTTAAAGAGATTTAAAGGATTTCAAGAGACTTTAAGTGATTTAAAGTAATTTTAAGGAATTCTTTAAGAATTCACAAATTTTTTTCAATTCCCGGACAATTCCCGGATTTCCTTCCTTAAATTCCCGCACAGTAGACACCCTGTTTAAACATGTTTGGCGCAGGATAAAGTTCAACTCTTGCATTGATAATGTTTCCAATACACAGTAGATTCTTAACGAAGTGGTTTCTATTCATGCCCGAATATGTGACTACAATAAATTCTTTTCTTACGTTTATGGTTTTCGACTCGGTACGTGTGTTGTACTTTTTCTAAGCATTAAAAAATAATGAATCGATCGACCCCGAGAATAACTATAAGAATAATCAGATAAACTATATGCTATATAAAATTTTTTCCTCTCAGAAAAATGGAAACTAATGCAAAGTAGAATATTACCGGAAATAATTTTTTCACCTTTTTTGTAAACAATGGTATGAAAAGAAAAATTAAGTACTTAAAAACACTAGAAAAGAAGTCTAAGTGTTTAATGCCTCGTTCTTAAGGCTGCAAGTTTTAACAAGAATAAAATGGATTTTCTAAGTTTTCGAAGCAACTGAATGCCTTTTAGTAAAAAGAGATATCCACTTTTTTGGCAACGATAAAGATTTATGCTTCAGGAAATAAAATTTATACAAAAAATATAGTTTCGGTAAAAAATATATTTTGTTTCTTAATGTTTAATACACTAACGATGAATTTAAGAAAGGAGAGAAATCGTCATTGACCCTGGGAGTTGGATCGACGGAAAATTTATTTGCGAAAGAAGCGGGACGTAAATTAGAGGGTGAGATGGGGTCAAGCTCGTCGATCACTCCCGTCTGGAACGAAATCTCATTCGCGGCTGGCGCGAGAAGGAAACTTTCTTTTAGGAGCAATTAGGTTTTTATTGCCTGAAAATTCGTTCTCCCTTTACGAGCAGCTTTACTGTTTTCGAAGATGAGTTTTGTTAAATTTAAGCATTTATACAAATTGAAATTCTACACCGATCGCTGAGCTTATAGACAATAAAAGTTGTGAGAAAATAAAATAAGGATTTGAGAAAAAGCGAGCAAAAGCAAATATAATCGAATATTGTTGATTCTGCAATTGTGCGTAGACACACCTTATTTTTTATTTATTTATTTTTTTCTTAATTTTCAATGATGTTAGTTAATTTTTTTATCCTTAACACGGTAAAATCGAAGTAACTCCCCAAATCAGACGTAGTTCGGCCTAACCACTTACACCCACGCACTCTGTCAGACATTTCTGTCACGTAGAAAGTTTCATTCAGTTACATGTTTCGCGAAAAAGAAAAGATAAAAGGAAAACTCAGTTACTCTTTCATAATTACAAGATTATTTACGAAAACAGCCTAACAAATTCTGTAAAGAAAATAAAATGCTTAATAAAAAGAATGCACTTTATGCACTGTTTACGTGCTCAACTTTATGGGTAAGTAAAATATTCTTGAATTTTTTCTTCATATTTCAAAAAAGTATTTAATTTTACGAGCTTCCTGACCTTTTTATGCCGCTTTCAGCTTCTTATGTTTTAAAAACCATGAAAATTAATTTTGAGGGATATAAACAATGCATAAAAAGGGTCGTGAAAATATGCGTCAGGAATGCATTTTTTAATAATCGAACAGATTATAAGATATTAAAAATCAGTAGGGAAATAACAAAACTTTCACAATTTTCCTTTCAATATGAGAGGCGAGTTTGCGATGAGAAATGAGCAGTAGTGGTTGGATGTGTTGGGAATTTGATGTCTCTATGTGAAAATTGATATCCTAATGAAAAGGTAAAAGAGATACTAATTTCAAAGCGAGACAATATTTCAAGGAAGAATGTATTGTATCATTTTCTTTCTTCAAATTTAATCAAAAACCCCTAACGAGTGCTAACCGCGAGATTAAGTTTTATATTAATAATGAATACTTCACCTATTCCGCTTTTCATATTTTCACTCAACTTTTAACATTATCTTAACAAGAATTTTGAAATTCAAAATTTCAACAACACGTTTGCATTTATTCTCTACAATATTTTCACTTGGATTTATATTTCAAGATTTGCGACGAATTTTTGTAGCAGAGAACTACAAGTGGTTGGACATTCGAGAAAAGGATTTCCCTTGTGGCGGAAAAAAAATTCAAACGTTGAAATTGAGATACAATTTTACCAGTAAAATTCAACCACGGTGATTTTTTTATTTAGATAATAATAACAATAATAAAAATGTTTTTCCTCTAAAGATTGCAATTTATATCTTTCGAAGTTTTTCCACTTACATTTAAAGTTGAGTTTAGAAATAATTTCCTTAAAGTAATACCCGTATTTAAAATTAGAGTTAACCAATGAAATATCTCAATTTGCGTTCTACCACTTTCAACATGGAAGCCGACGGAGAGGATTAATCTGAAGGCAGTAAAAAGTAATTTAATTGGTTTAAGGTTTAAGTACAACTTGAAGATTTATTTGATGTAAAGATGTAAAGTTGCGTCCTGGATTTCTAGGTCCGATAAAAGTTTCAGTGGACTGCCGCAATCGATGTCTCAAGAAGTAATCTTTTAGAAACAAACTACGTCTAATGGTCAAACACACCGATCCTATTTAAATTTTAAGACCTAGGTATCAAGATTCTTGAGAAATTTCATTAGTCTCGAAGTTTTAGATTCCATTTAAATTCGAAGTGAACTTGTGTAACTGCTTTGAGCATAAATATTTATAAAAAAATTTCAATTAAGAGAGTTTAAATAATTTGAGTAGAAGTTTTTATTAATGGATATACGAATATAAAACTGCAACTTGGAATCTGTCAAGAAAGAAAAATCTGAGAAAGAATATGACCACATCTGCATCAGATCAATATTTAGAATCTTTAGTTTGAGGTTGTACGAGTACTTATCTTACGACTTTTTTTTTCTTTGAAAGCGTATAAACTTGCTCGAGAATCTTCACACTATCTAGCCTAGCTCCCTGGTTTACATATATGTGCAGCATAAGTAAATTTATGTGAACTTTTTCTTGCAGTAAGAAGAAATAAGCTGTAAATACACACAAAGTTCTTTTATTTCTCCAAGTTTGATCTTTCATAATTCACTTCTTTTATAAGTAGATATTTTCTCATTTTATAACTTCGATATTATGCGTCATTATTATGGAAAAATCTTGTAAAGATTATTATGTTAATGATTTAAAAAAATCTCTACTATAGCAATATCAATTTTCATTATTCCATTTATGAATTAAGACAACATGTTAAACGTGCTATGAATTTTAAAATATTCTGCTGTTCACAAAGTTCAGAAAGCAGGAAAGAAAATGTCACACGAAGTGAGAACAGCAACAGGGAACATTGATAAAACTGTTCACGTACTCAAGGGCGGAGTTCAATGATTGGTCGCATCTAGAATTTTTGATTAAACTATAAAGTAAACGATTGAGGCAATAAGTATAATGTAATATCCTTAAATATTGAAAATGGTATTTTATTTTAATATGGCATTATATGTGAAATAACTCATAATATTTATAACGTAAGAGGCTTTTCAAGCCACAAAATAAGGGTGACTATATTGTACTTTCCCCTGCTCTAAAATGACCCGATCGTAACGGGCATATAACCTTTATTGGAAAACATAAAATATGTCTCAAATTCATCATCTGGCTTGTATATGACTATACATATATAAATAAAAACTAACCTTTCAAAGATGCTGACAAATTAAATTTTAAATTATGAATTTTGAGAACAGAATTTAAATTCTGAACATAAAAAAAAATTCTGAAAATAAAATTTAGCTGAAAAATTGGCTAAAATAATCTCTGAGATATCTTTTATTTTCAAACAATGACAGCGTTATAATGTAAAAAGCTTTATAGAATAAGTACATATATAAATAAAGAATTATATATGTTTGAAGCGTGGAAATATTACAAGGTTTCAAACTAGGAAAAAAAAGTATGCCAAGATAATTGTATATAAAAACTGGACATGAAATCGAGATACTTTTGCATAATTCAGCCAAATTTATTTACTCTACATAATTTTTCGGAACTGCTTTCGAAATTAAATCAAAACTATGCGCATACTTTTCGATAATGGTCAATCACGAAAAAAAAAGGGAAATACTTTTTAATCGACACATACCCTCCCTTATTTACGCTCCACTGAATCAATTTTCCTTTTCTCCTAATTGTGTTATTATTTCTCTTACCTCGGTCAATCGATCTAAGGCAGCAGCTAATGCTCTTATCGACGAGATATTTCTGAGTCGATAAACTCCTTTCGTAGAATAATCGAACCCAAAATTGTCCATTATTCCGGAAAAACATAATTTCTCACTTTATATCACTTTCTTCTATTTCTATAATGAGAATCCGAATGCTCGAATAGTCTGAGAAGAATAACTATAAATCAAACATTTAAGCATTAAATCATACATGGGGTTTATTGTATCCATTAGAGGCATTTAGAGCCTGTATTTTTAAGGAAGATGAATACCAATTACGAAGGGGCCTAGAATTAAAATCGCTATTTAATTGACAGTGTGAGACGGCACGAACGTCTACGAAGCCGCACCTATTAACTGATACTGATATACCGCCGAAGAATACCCTAGACTTGAACTCTTAACCATGCTTCAAGCGATAGAGGTTATTGATCGATTCTAAGATCGATCATACTGTAGAGCTTCGCCACGATATCTCTTAATTTATGTACGAACCCTTCTTTAATATAAAGTGAACGAGAAACTACGCAAGGTGCTTTTAGTCTATGGTTCCCATTAAAATTTCAAAACTAAAACTACATAATACAGATAAGGGGACATCCCAAAAATTAGGGATGGTATATGGGTCGTTGAATTTGTATTCTGTTGGAAGCTTTCAGTTTTTTTAATATAAGGCAAAATGTCTACTCCATTTTATAATGACAGTTGTACAGATACAATCTTCTATTTGCATACGACTCGATATTCTTTTGAAACACAAAGTTCTTTCCCAAAAATGAATAATTTATTGCGACCTACTTTTAAAGATTCGAGGAATAAATCCTCTTTCTTTTTTTTTGATTATACTTCATAGAAAGAAGTGAAAAAAATTCCTTTTCAAAATCGATAAACCTCTCTATACATTACTAACTCTATTCAACATTTGAATAACATAATTTTATATATATATATATATATATATATATATGTACTTCTCCAGTCTTGTCAGATATAAAGGATTGAGAAAAGGGGAAAAGACGCAAGTTTATTGACTTTCCACGAAACC
The DNA here is from genome assembly GCA_032275165.1 of Synergus magnus. Taxonomy (NCBI): domain Eukaryota; kingdom Metazoa; phylum Arthropoda; class Insecta; order Hymenoptera; family Cynipidae; genus Synergus; species Synergus magnus. Next base: position 460,165 of record JAUESH010000042.1, read on the forward strand.
ATCATTCATTACCAACCCTTGAGCGACCATTAAACTCAAAGTATGTTATTATCTTATAAACAACTAAACAGACGTATATAAGTGAGAAGAGCTATATTCAGATCCACATCTACTAAGAATAGATATTTTTTATGTACTTTGCAATTTCTCTATTATTTCTCTAGGATAATTTACTTTCCTTTATTTACAATTAAAACTCTGAACTATTTTATAAATCAAACATTTTATAAAACAAAACATTTTTAAATTTGAATTGAGGATCCACAAGTAAAATTTTCTTCAAGGAAATTGATGTATTTCAATATAAAATAGAAATATTCGTGAGAAAAAGGGAAAAAAAGTTGGATGTATGTTTTTTCCTTCTCAAAGAAGATGAAAAGGGGGATGTGAACGACGAAAGTTAATTGCGAAGTTCATATACGACTTTTCGCCTTTTCCCCTTTCTCGAAGCAGAAAATGCTTCCCTCTCAATATATTGCGATATTTATGTGTCATAGATACATAAATAGACGTTAGAATTTATAATTAGGTTGTGAACGAAAGCATTTGTAGTTCTGGCATGGCCAAATAGAATGGTGAAATATATAGAAGTGATCAAATCGATTTAAGGCTTATAGCAGTGGAGGCTTAGTTCGATTTCGACTTAGTTCGCCCTAAGCTCATGCCTATAAAGGGACACACGACCACTAGAATTCAATTGCAACTCCCTGCTCAAAAGTAATCCCATAGAGTAATATACACTTCGTTCAATATCCATATTGATATAGCATCAACAACATTTACGCATTTTTTCCAATAAATTCAAGACCCAGCCGTTTTACTCATTCCCTGCATTTAATATTTTTTTTTATTGAAATAATTCAATATTGAAAAAGGGGAGTGAGATCTGCCCGTCCCTCTAGGATTACTCGTACGGAAAATCTGCATGGAAGGATGCTTCATTACAGTCTAGTCAAACTTGATTAATTTAGATTTTGTGAGAGCACTTTGCTTCCTCAATAGAGGTAGCATTAGTATCATGATTAGATTAATTAATACGAAATATGATATTTAATATTTATCAACTATCGAATAATATAATATCATAAATAAATAGTGCTAACATAAAAATGTTTCGTCACAAAATGCCTTTAAATGATGGATAAATGGTTTCTCAATTAATTATTCCTAATTAATAAATAAGAATGTAAAAAGTTAATGAAATAATTTTATAAAAATATCAGTGACTGCGTGGTTCGTTCAAAGATATTTCAAATAAATTACCTGAACTTAATTGTCACCTAGGCATCAACTATCATTTCTTCAATAATTGATTTCTACGATCCTTCCCTTCTCATCGTAATATGTGTCAGCCAGTTTGGCCTCATTTTTCGTCTTTTAGATTTTCATTTTTCCAGGTTTTAGACTCAATTTTCTTCAGATTTTCTTCAGATGGAAAAAAGAAGAGACGAAGAAAGAGGACTTTGTATAATAGTCCTATTTTTTTTAGGTTTGAATCGTTCGTTGTTGGTTTTCTTGTGTAAATAAATTCGTTGGGATGTCGATGGAAAAGTATTGTTTTGACTTTTCGGGGCCTATTTTTTCACTTATTGACAATACGCTTTCTCGCGTTTTTCCGGGGGCGAGGGCGACGTGATCCTACCGCCTTAAGGTCGCGCGTCGCACTGAAGCGGAGAAGTGATTTTAGGCGCGAACGACGACATGGCTTTAGCCCCCACAAGGGGTTGGTATCATTGGAGCGCGCGCACGATCGGAATCAGGGATGCCAACCACCACGATCTGTTTCCTCGATATCATTTTGTCCACGATATCCTTCAGCTTTCACCCTTTTTACATTTTCATCATCAAATGAGAAGGGCAAATTTTTTTCTCCTTTCAACCCATTTCTTTCTCGATCAGAATTGTTTCGTATTATTTTTCAAACACGTTACAGTTTCAACTCATTATTATTTTATCTGTGTTTCAATTTTCTAATTTTAATCGTTTATAAAGAAGCGGTTAATGTTGATTTCCTTTGACTGTGAAGAGAGAAAAAGGAAGAAATTACGTCACGCAGTTTTAAAGCTAAAAATGATCTCGGAAGAGGGGAAAATTTTTTAATATTATAGAAGTTTCACGTTGTCTTCGTTGAATTTCAAGTTAGTTTCCACTTTTATTATTGCCTTCACCCGTTCCTCCCCTAACTCACAGATTCGCATCTTTCTTAATGTCGGTTGCAGAGAAAATAAACGCAGCCCGGTTTCATTATAAGTTTTCAAATCTTATTAAATTGCAAAACCGTGAGATGAGTTCAGAAATTATTAGTGGGGATTGTGAAATACTAGAAAAAAAAGTGAAACATTATCAAGTTCATCGTAGTAGTTTGTTAATCATTATTGATTAATTTACAAGAAAGCGTAATAAAACATGAAAAATGATGAAAGCATGTAATTTTAAACGAGATCGATAGAAAGCAGATGTGATAAATAACGTGACTTCTAACTCAAATGGCTTCGGCTATTGAATTACTTCTAAATAAATATCAATACTAATAATGAAAACTGTGAAATCATAAAAAAAAAAAAAAAATGAAAAGCAAAAATCTACAGGCGTGATTAAATTTTGCTGGAATTAAGGTTTTAAACCCACTGAGTGGAGTAGATTAAACTGCTTTTTCCGATGGACATTATGGGTAGTTGTGTATATTTCTCTGTAATTTACTACAAAAATCAACAAGCGATGAAATAAACGCGGTGTTGGATGAGGAGAGCTGAACGAAATTGCCTCATTAGCTTTAATGATCATTGATAAACCAAGATAGTCGAATCCATCTAGTTAAAAAATGTAGATTCCACTATAGTAATAAAATTCAGTTTATATAATTAAAAATGTAGATTTATTTTGAACTAGAAGCACGAAGATATCCGTTAATCTCTTTTTTCAGTGTACAAACATTTATCGATTTGAGCTCTGTCCCTTTTTCTTTCAACGTCATCTCCATCATTGGATTCTTTTTAGGCCTCACCAATTTTCTCATCAGGTTTCACCCACGCTTTGTTTAATCTGGCAGCAATTTGACTTTAGATTTTAAACGTAAATACTATATGAATATAGCCGGTAAAAGCAAGAAAATTCGGTTCGAAAGATCGAAACACGTGAGTGACCTTTCGGCTCGCCTTCCAGTGGGTTCGAAGCTATCCGAAATCCACAGACAGGTGGATGGTTTCACGTTTGATTAATTAAAAAGAGTTGTGCAACGAATTGGAAGAAAAAACAAGGAACAAATACAGATTTCACTTTTTGGTTTTCCACTTTTTGATTTTCACTTTTTCCAAATACACGACGATGTCATTTTTGACGTTTTAAACGTCACCTCCGAATTGTAAGTGGTTCGCGTATTTATTTCTTATTCATCGTTTTCGTGAAAAACTTGAAAAACTTGAAAAATTGAAAATTTGAAAAATAACGAATAAGAAATAAATACGTGAACCGCTTAAAAGTCGTCAGTGACGGTTAAAATGTCAAAATTGACATCATCGTGTATTTGGAAAAAGTGAAAATCAAAAAGTGGAAAACCAAAAAGTGAAAGTGAAAGTGAAAGTGGAAGTAAAAAGTTACATAATCGCCCCTCAGATCCAAAAAGACGAATGACAATAACTTAATCTAAATAAATGTGCCACCAATTGGAAAATATTTTTAATAATTCAAAAGTTGAAATTGTCGAATTTTGAGCGATTTTATTGTAGAATTTTAAACTTTTTATGACATCTGTCTATTATTATTTAATATTTCTACTGCGTGAGAATTTTTATAATGCCCTAGTCAAGAGACTATTTTATAAAGTGACTAGAGTAAGTATATAGTCAGGCAGTGAAATAGTCCACAAGAAGGTAACCAAGATATATGTCATAATACTTGTACACAAACTTTTCCTGTCAGATTACTCGGAAGACTTTGGAACGTCCTCAATTTCAAGGGAAAACTCAACTTTTCGACGTATTGCCTTCCTGGTAACTTTTCTCGCGAAAACTAGTTTTCTCAAGCCAAATTCAAGCAAACGAGTGACCGTTCAGTAGAGAAATTAACATTTGTACATGACAAAGAGAGAAATTTGTTTTCTTATTGAAAAATATTATCGAAAATGATGAATTTATATCAATTAATTACATAGTTACAACGAAAGGGAACTAATAACCGGAAAGTACTAATAAGTTTCCAATGGGGTTGTTTCCAAAGTCAGATATCAGTTTTCCAATGAATGGATCTTATAGTTTATAAAATTCTAATTTTAAAA
>JAUESH010000042.1:471742-482439 GCA_032275165.1 Synergus magnus
TGTGCACTAAACCGTGATAAGGACAAAAGGCCATATACTATAGATATAAATAAACTATATATATAAACTATATATATGTAAATATAAATCCGAAAAATAAACGTAGCCAGTCGCTTTCAATAATATTACGTCATTTACGGAGGAGCCGTTTACGGAGGAATCAATAATTTTCCATACTTATAATCGATTCAGAATCAATGGCTCGTCAAAAGATTTTTCAGAAACATGTGGGGAATCAGTAGAGAGTCAGTAAAATCAGTAGATTCAGAATCAGAATCAGTAGAATCACCACAGAAAAAACAGAAGGGAAAATTTGTTGCGGGTAATTTTCAAGTGGATAGAATTAAATTTTTTCGCTTAATTTACCCTGAATTCGGGGTAAATATTACACTAGGTTTTTTCTGTGACGTAGAATCGATTTTCGAGTGAACGGCCCCTCGCCATTTACTCAAATTAGGAAAAGCCAATTGGTACTTTTACTTTTTTTTCTCGAGAAACAATACGAGTTTTATCTGCACTGCAGTGATCGAATTCCCGTACCTCGGTCACTAGTGTGCAATTCTTCTTTCTTTACGATTAAATGAGCTACCGCACATTTGGTACAGCCGGTGCATTCCTTTTCGCTTGCATATTTGAGGTGTGAAAATGAAATGGAGCTGCTATAAAATAAAGGAGTAAACGCGGGTAAAAGCGCGAGAAAATGAGAAACGAAAAGAGAAACAGGCTGGCGATTCGGCGGATGATTTCAAATTCCCGGTCATTTCCCGGTTTTTCCCGGTCAAGTTTTTCGATTTTCCCGGTCAACTAAAGGTGACATACTTATATTTACCGCAAAGCACAAATGTTTATTTTTATTCACGGCTTTCATTCTAATTCATAAAAATTTTGGGGTTTGGAAGCTTTGAAAACTTTTTTAAAACTATTTTTATTCCAATAAATGTAAAAAAATCGTCAGATTGAAACTTCAACCGAATTCATATAATAGTAGAGATAATTATTAAAAGAATTAAAACTTGAATTTTACTGCGATCAGAACTCGATGATTTCATTATATTTCCGGTCATTTGCCGGGTTTTTTCCGTTCAATAAAATTTACTGTCATTTCCCAGTCTTTCCTGGTTTTCCGGTCAAGTCGCCACCCTGAGTTATAGTTAGCTAATAGTTATTGGAATTACATTGGAGTCTAACTGTTGATAAATGCAAATAAAGCAAAGATAATTCTTTACTTTATAACTTTATCAAAAGATTCATCCTACTAATTATATTTCTCTCATATCCATTCTTCCTCGTTTCTAGGTGGTTTAAAGTAGAAATGAAGATATAATAAAAGCAGTCAACAAGAGTTGAAGATATATCTGAAAATAGCCAACCATTTCGACAAAGATAAGGTGAAGTAACGATTGTACAATTTCATGTTATTTCTTCAAGAAGTTACTCGCGTAAACCCTCGAGTACCTCTAATCCCAGACGACGACCATGTGGGTCGAAAGAGTGCGCTTGTATATATAAATATATAACTATATATTTTTCACCCGTCTTGTGAAATGCATTTACTTTCTTTTCAAAACCCGAGAAATATTGAATTCTAAAAATTCGCGTAATTTATCAATCTCGAAAACTTTTTTCTTCGTTATATAATTAATACTGTTAAAAATTTTCTTAATTTGACAATACATGCTGCTACTGAGAATAAGCTCATATATACGGACAAGTAGTAATTTATGAAGGGAATAACAGAATAGTATTCCAGATGCCATCTCGCTGCATTGGAGCGTAAACAGTTCAGAGTAACTTATGGTTCGATTTCTATGTATATGCCACGGAGGAAATTGTAGACCGAATATCGATAGAGACAGAAGCCATAATTTTACTGAAATGCCGAAACGAATCCTGCAACCAACCCATCGATACTTCTGTCTTTACTGATCCTCTCGATTTATTAAGGATTTCATAATATTCAGAAAGGAAATTACTTTGCCCCATTTCGATGAATTATATTATATTCAAATGATACTTAATCTCGCTTAATATTAAAATTAAAAGTAAAATGACAAGCAACAATACTTAATATTGCTTACTTGGAAAATTGGAAGCAAATTATGTTACAGTTACAAATTTAGTTCCTGAAATTCAGCTCCCAAAGCTCATAATCAGTCTTTCTTAGGCAAATAATTCTGTTGAACTATCGTTAGTAGGATTTATCTGAATAATTTTTGAAGAGTCGCATTGAACCTTACAACCTCGTGCAAACTGTATCAATTGTTTTAAACTTTACAAACTTTACCTCGACGAGTTAGGAAGGACGAGTTATCGAGTTTTAGGCCAACTTTCTGCACGGACGATGAAATTAATACTAGTTATAGAAATCGATTATTATTTCGAGACGAGTCTACAGGAATTGGAAAAGGCTTTAAAAATTTTTATGGGTATCTATATTTTAAATATAATTTATTCTAGACTTGTAAGCTTATAATATAGAATATAATTGAATGAAATAAGATGAAGAAATTTTTTCCTAATCTGCGAATACAATCTTCTGGCGATGGGAAATGGGAGATTCACAATTTAAATTGCAATTCTTGTTCTCTATAGAAAGGAATGAGAATACTGAAAATACGTATTTTCAGAAGCCAGCTGTAAAGCTCGCGAAACGTCTTTGTGAAATTTCGCTACTAGGTTTCTTATCGATTTCCTTGAGACTTGAGATAGATAATCCTTTAAAGCTTCCTTTGATAAACCCTATTACGTCATCGTAGAAAACCATTTATTTATATACCGATTAATTTTCAAGGCTCTCAAGTCTAAAAAGATCTGCCAATTATAATCTTTACCTAAAAGATACAGATTCTCACTTCTTCATTAACTATTCAGGGTGTCTACTAAATTTTGTCCACAAAATTCCCGGACATATCCCAATTTTAGAAAATTTAAAGGATTTTAAGAGATTTCAATCGATTTTAGCGAATTTTGAGAAATTTCGAAAGGTTTTAAATGATGTTAAAGAAGTTGAAGGGAGTCCAAAAAAATTCAGAAGAGGGATTTGACGGGATTTTAAAGTTTCTTTTTAAAGGATTTGAAAATAATTCAAAAGATTTTGAGAGATTTAATAAAAGTTACAAGTTTTTTCTTCCCGGAAATCCACTTCCCGCTTCAAAAGGAAATTAAGGACAATTTCTAAATTTTCCCGGATTTTTTTTCAATTATCGGGCAATTCCTGGATTTTCTTAAATTTCAGCACAGTAGACACCCTGCTATTTCATAATTCGTTCACAAAATTCCGTTTTAAATTCTTCCCATTACTGAAAATATTAATTATTACCATATATGGCCATTGATACGGTTAGTTATTAATACGCTTCTATATAAGCAAAGGAAAATCTTAAAGTTTGAATATATTTTGATGTTACAAGTTTCACGTGGATTTTACAGTAAACACATCTATATAAGCACACAGAGGAGGCATTTCCAAATACAATCTTTTCACGCATGAACGCTTTATTGACTTCTGGATGTTTACGCTTCTCTTATCAAGAATTATACCACGTGTCAATAAGCCTGAATGGCGGAGATGGTCGCAGAGGTCACAGGTGTGCGTATATTGTTTCTTGATTCATTAATTTTTGAACCCCTGCGAATATTCCCCAAATTCTCGTGGATCAAATGAATCAAGTTCATAGAAGTTGTCAGAGATTGATTGATTAACTATTTCTGCACAGTGATGTGTGTACTTAGAAAACACCATCAACTAGAATCTCAAATAGAACTTTTGAAAATGATTCTGCTTGTATTGAATGGTATTTATTCAAGATTGAAACATTATTTTCGACCCGAAAATAATGTCTGAAAATAGATGCATGATACAACATTTTTCAAATTGCAAAACCCTATCAGAAATGATGAATACACGTGATTTTTTCCACATTTTGACAAAGTTAACAACAATCATGCCATTAATGCACATAAAGTACCGAGTGAGCTCTAATTTTGAGCTTAATCGACAAACAGAAGTTAAACATGCTTTGAAAGTGGTACAACGCATTCAAGCTTTTGTAGCAATGTGTATTTGTAATAAAGAGTGAGATTTAATCCTAAATCTGTCTACTCACAAACACTCGCTAATCCAAGTAAAGTAAAATAAATAAAATAAACGAGGATTTAGTGTCAAATTAAGGGTATGTGATAATTACCATATGAGCAAATTTAGTTTTCCCAACTTTACGCTCGGAATAATAAATATTTTTTGCTAAAACTAGGCCATTTACCTCTGTTTCGTACAGGCAGAAGTAAATGGCCTAGTTTTAGTAAAAAATATTTATTATTTCGAGCGTAAAGTTGGGGAAACTAAATTGCTCTTGTGGTAAAGTATCACATGCCCTTAAAAATAAAAGTACTTTCTCCCTATATCCCCCAGTATTAATATTATATAATATTAATATAATAATAAATATTAAATATATTAAATATATTAATTATTATATTAATATTAATATTTTTGATTAATTTGAAATTAAGTAAATGCTCGTAACTCGAATTTTCTGGCATTATTTCTTGATATGAAAATCCACAGTTTTCGTTTATTTAGGAAGGTTATTTACTCAGGACTGAGGATAGAGAGAGCATGAGACCTTTTAAACCATCACCCTTGCTATGGAGCTTCCTATATGCCAACATGTATATACACAAATACGATTTAACTGCAAGTATATGTACCCAACATTTCTACCAGGCATTCTACGGGCGCAATATGTAGAGAAAACGTGACGCTTCTCGCCTATACTGTTGAGATACCCTGGGAGGGCTTGATAAAGAAAAAAGGAAAAGGAGTGTAGAGAAGTCGGATTAGAGAGAAAAGAATTTCGTGAAAGAGTTCTATTTTCAGAAAAGAAAATTACTGCAATTTGTTAAATATTTTTCTTCTATAGCTGTCTCTCTCTCTCTCAATCACCGAATCTTTTTTTTAACTACTATAACATACTTTTCTACTTCCCAATGTAATTTTCGATGCAACTCCCACGTCGCGGAGGAGATTAAAGTTTAAACAAACATACAGAATGTAAAGCATTTCGCGTGACGTTGCCATTGGTCGCACAATTTATGAAAATGAAGCCCTATTACTCTTTTAATATCTCTCATGCATTTTCATATTATGTAAATAACACCCACAAAGAGAAAATCTTTACATTTGCACAGATGTTTCGTAACATCTGCCTCAAGTGTTTTACATTTTTTGCTATGCATGCTTTATTGAATCTATCCGCTAATTTCTAAATCAATAATCCCAAAAATGTATAAATAACTTTGCTATAAAAAGGCCCGATTTAAAAATTGGTTCGCTTGATTGGTACTTGATGCTGAATTAATTACATATTTTGATATGGAGGAAAGTTATTTTTGTTTCGAGAATTCATTATGAAAATCTATAAATAATTTGTCTGCAGAGTAATTATGAGTTAAAAGGGTTTTGATATATTGAAAACTTGGAGATTAAATCTCAACATTTTGCATTAAACAATTTAAGCTCTGATTCCCAAATAAAAAGCTGTTTTGAAATACAGTTTGCAATTAATTAAAATCCATCTTTGGAGACTAGTAAAAGCGGGAGAGCTCGCAATTATATTGGAGAGAGACAGGTTGATGGAAAAGCTACGAAAACTCATCTTCTTCGTGGTGCTCAACGTACTTAAACTCCACAACCGTGTCCTTTTTTGGTATAAAAATCGTAGCTGTGGTTGGAAAGCTCGATTCAACTCCCATCTCATATCATACACGCTGCCGAAGCAACTCTCCTCATACAGGGGGGAAAATGAAGTGAGCTTCAGCTCTACAAAACTTCCAGATGAGATTGTTTACTTTTTTCAATGATCTTGTCGTATATTCTACTTTCAAATAATAACCCGACTTTCCATCACGAATTCCTGCCTCTCTTTTTACGAATATTAGAGAATATTCCCTCTCTTAAAAAATTCTCATTCGGTGTTTTAATATTCCGATTTTTTTGTTATTTATAAATTTAAACAATAGTATCGAACATTCTAAAGACTGTTTTGATTATTCTTCGGATGTTTTTTATGTATTTTTTTCAATAGTACTATAAATTAGGCTGACACTTGAATCTCCATCATTCACTTTCTGGGTTTCAGGCGAGTCACTCTGCTTTAAAGTTAGATCATTAATTATTCCAGCGAACACGAGAATGTTGCTGAGTAATTGTATGTATTATGTCCCTCATCAAGTTCATCTTGCAAAAAACAAAGGCAATGAGTCTTAAGGACTCTCAAATGAAGTGCGATATTTATTTCAGATTGATAGGGATTTCAAATGATTTCCAACAACAAAGCCTTCATATTTAAATGTTAAAATTAATTAAATTTTTTGAATCGATAGGGTGTCTATTAAATTTTGCCCACGAAATTATTGAAAAATTATTGGGCTACACACCTTGATTACCTGAATTAAAAATTCAATTTTCATATGTTGATATGTTGAATTAATAAACTTAATTAACTCTGTTTATACGTAAAACAATTTAATAAGCAAAATTTTGATTGCATAAAATTAATATTCAATTATACAACTTTTCACGCTTCTAATTTAATGTAGTACCGCGCGATTGTATCTTTGGCATTGATGTTTGTTCCCATTAATGTTGACATTTATTGTTATCAAGTTAAATTCTATAGAAACTAGTGATTCAGATAGTTTAAGATTATTTTTTCTTCTATTCGATTTTTTCTTATTATTTCCAATCGCGTGAGTAAGTTATAGCACTAGTTACGCGATCATAATGCATTTATGACCAAATATCTCGGCATCAATCAGATCAATACGGAAAGCAATCAAGTACTTTCGTCAACCGACCAGAAAATTTAAGTTCCTAAGCTTTATGGGCACGTGTGCACTTTCCGACGAGAATGGAAATCTGCAAACGAAGCAATCAGAAAATGATGAAGAGAATATCCTCCTAAAGTACCTTTTTAAAATCAGATTGAAAGTGCCGTGGAGAATCAAAATGTTTCTAAAAAAAAAAAGATAAAGATAAAAAAAGATAAAAACTATCTCTAAAATGTGGATAAATAGAATAAGTTGCAAAAATGATCGAGGAAAATTTTGAGAGAGTGCCGTTGAGAAAAAAAAGCAAAAGGAAAGTCAGGTTGTGATTCTTATCACGAGAAAGACTCTGTTGATTGCCCGAACGACCTGTCTACCGTCGCTTCCCTTCAACCCAATCAATTCAAACGAGTCTTTTATTCTATTTTCCTATCTGATCTGACGAATCTAGTTTGTGCTTGCCATAAAACGTATCTATTCGAGCTATGCGACTACAAAGTCGATGAATTAAATTTGTTCACGATATATCCTACCAAAGCAAACCGACGTCTCGGTCATATCCGATAAAAAAAAATACTCCCTATCACATAAACTCGCAACTACCAAATCATCGTGATGAAACGTTCAAAATATCAGGAGTATGTGTGTGGAAATTGCTCGCACCGTGTACAAAACTTTCAAATAAACTATAAGCCCCTAGGGCAATTTGTTAATAATAATATAGAAAGATCGAAATTTCAGTGATTCAAAATTGTGCAAAATATGGAAAACTGAACAACATAATACTCGATAAAACTCATATGGTCTATGGACACTTGAAATTTAATAAAAAATGTAAAGCGAGTAGTTTTTTAGACATGAGAGAGGCGGAACATTTATTTTATTTTTAAGAACGTACGTATTGCGGAAGTTCCACAGAGTTTGTTAAAATTGCAGATAACAATCGATATCCGCTAGAAGAGAGGAAAAAGACAGGAGGCCTTAGTGAAACTCGTGGCCCACAAACAAAAGTAAAACTTACTATCTTGCACAAACTAGATATGAACGTCTCTTTCTTTCTCTTTCAAATAGGTTTTCCAAACAGACTCTTACAAAGTATGCGGCATTACTGCAAAACTCCTTTATTCGTTCGGCTTTGAATATCGGGATTTAATGTAATATATCTCAAAAACTTTCCGAGAAAAGTTAACAAAATTCAACAAAGTTCAGATAGACAAACGTATACAGCATTGCCATTCCAGAGGATTTTCTATAAAGAAGAAGAATGAAACCCTTTTCCAAACGTCCAAAATTTAGATTTCACGAAGATAAAGAGGCACTTCCGGGAATTAAGAAAGTTAGAATTTAACTCAGGAATCGACGTCTTAATTAATCTTAGACTTCGGAAAGTTTAAAGGATAAAAGGAAAGAGCAAACAAGATGAGAATGAAAATTTGTCGGGGATTACAACCCCTTCAAACAGATAAGACGACAATAAAAGGTATTGTGTTGAAAATACAAGTTCAACTTGAAGCTTCTTGAACAACTTCAATGATAACTTGCGAGGTACTAATTTTAAAAAAAATTAATCGGGGTGGCGATGCGGCGGACGATTTGAAATTCCACAGAAAAAACCAAGTGTAATATTTACCCCGATTTCAGGGTAAATATTACCTGCAACAAAAATTACCTTCAGATGGGTAAATACTACCCTGAACATAGGGAACGGTTACCATGTCAACTTATTGTATCTTCTCTTGTTTCGATGCGAAAAAATTAAATTTTATCCACTTGAAAATTATCCGCAACAAATTTTATCTTCTGTTTTTTCTGTGTCCCGGTCATTTCCCGTTTTTCCCCAGTCAAATTTTTCAATTTTTCCGGTCAACTAAAAGTAGCATATTTATATTTGCTGCAAAGCGCAAGAATATATTTTAATTCATGACGATTATTCTTAATATCCTGTAATGCAATAGAGTGAAAAATTTCAAAATTTTTTCTTTTTTTATAATGGAAAAAAAATACTTTCTCTCATATAGTATGGATAATTATTAAAAGAATGAAAGTTTGAATTTTACTGAGATCAGAAGTAAACTCCCGGTTTTTTAATTACAGTCATCAGAGTACTTATTGTTATTAAAAAAAGTGATTTTTTTAATAAAAATAGGTGAGGAATAGGTGACAAAAAATTGAAACAAAATTAAACCAACCGAGCGGAGATACTAAAAAATTTGGCTAAATGCAAAAAAAAAACCTTGTCCTCCAATCCAAAGCAATAAAATTGAAATTAGGAATTCAGAATAATTTAAAAGAATCGAAAAGAAGTCAAAGAATCTAAAAGAATTCAAAAGAATTTAAAGCAGTTCAATATCAAGATGAATTTAAAGAATTTTAAGAAAATTGGATAGATTTAAAAAGATTTTAAAAAATTCTATGAAATTTTTATTTATTAAAAAAAATTTCAAGGTACTTCAAAAGATTTCAAGTATTCAAAAGATTTTTAAAAATTGCAAGTATCAAATAAAAATATTTTCAGTTTCAAAGGATTGACTTTCCTTATTACATATTTTATTTATCCGGAAATGTTTTTTCAAACCGGAAATGATCCGGAATCATGCTACAATACCAATATCAAACATTTATCAGATGATTCAACTTTATCAATTGAAAAAAGGTGAAAAGGTGATGATGACTGTAATTAGATTCCCAGTCATTTCCCGGTTTCCCGGTGAAATCGACATCCTAATAATGAGAAACACGAAAGCATGTAAAGTATGTTAAAAATAATAAAAATGTCCTCACAGAATATTTGTCGAGAAGACTGTGGGTCCTGGTGATGAATTTTCCAGGATAAAGTTCTTCCTCATTGTCAGATATAAAAGATTCGCTGTCCTCGAGAATTGGATCATTTTCCGCCAATGATGATAGACTGTTATACCATTGAACACTTCTGGTTCTGTAAGGTTTCTTTTCGTGAGTACGGTTTAAGTCCTTGCTAAAGCTCAAGCTCCTTCGTATCGGTTGTAAACCTCGATTTATCGCGGCCGGCAACTCGGCACTCCCTTTTATCAGCGCTCCGAGCTTACGACGAAGCGACGGCTTGCGGTCGAGCTTGCAACTTCCTTCCGCTTCGAACTGATTGAACGCTTGACCTGAATCAGATTCGCAATGAGTTCAAAAGTCACCAATCGTATTAACTCCTCCTTTCTTAATCTCGAGACACTGCAACTCTTCATCTTATGGGGATTCTCTTTTATTTTTTCCCTTAAGGCTGTTGGAGCATTGGACAAAAAATTTTAAATAAGCTCCAAAAAATGGCGAAATATGTAGATCACTTTAATCTGCCATTGTTTCGAGCATTTTGAAAATATCATTCAGCATTCAATTTTTAATAAAACCACCCAGCGGGCACGAAATTTGAATACATTTTTAGAATGTCGTAAAAATGATTTAAGGAAAAGGTTTGAAAATCTCAAAACGTCTTTGAATACTTCAAAAATTCCTGGAAATTACTTAAAATCACTTAAAAACTGGTGGTAAGCTGTAACTTAAGTTGGTTTGATTTATTTTGTAAATCATATTTTCGATGGTATTGCAAAGCATAAGAATAATTAGTCTATTGAGCATTTGATAGTTTAAATATATATGAAGCAACTGGAACAAATTAATACTAGAAATATGATTTCAATACTCAGAGTTTCTTCTCTCTGCTAATAACTAAATATTTTTCTGTCAACTAAAATGCTCTTTTATCATTGTAAAGATTTTTAAAATAAAGGAGATTATATTTAAGGCTGTTGGAGCATTTTCAAGAATATAAAAATTGCTGTAGATCACTCTAATCCGCCATTTTTTCGAGCATTTTGAAAATATCATTTTGAGGCCGCAAA
>JAUESH010000042.1:510442-529639 GCA_032275165.1 Synergus magnus
AGATTAGCTATACATTTTGATAATTAAATGGAATATTTTCGATTTTATTTAAAATCTCCCTTAGCTAGGCCTTATTATCCGCCGGTACCTTATACCAATTTTGAAAAGAATCAAAAATTTATTTATTTAGCATACTCGTTTGCCATATTGGATGCGCCATTTTGTTTTTTGAATTTTTGACTTCGGATTCGTAATCAGCGATCCCAAAAAACCCCGAGTAACACAATATGGCCCATTTTATGAACATTTTATACTTTTGGCCATCTTTTCGAAATTTGGTCCCACTGTGCACTCAGACAATTTTGTTTCGAGGTTATGTTCCAATTTTTCTAGTTATATCACTGAACTGATAATATATATAAATTCAGCAGCTTGAAATCTACAATAAAACCATATTTCACCATCATATACTCAAAAATACGTTTTTTTGAGGGTATGTCGAAAACCAATCATGAGAGATGCTATTTGGACCCCACACTGAGAAAAAAACATTTAGTCATCGCAACAAAAACGTTTTGTTGTACAGGTTTTGTTTCCTCAGCAAAATTTTGGTTGTTAACACAAAATTTGTTTGTTGAGTCATTTTTGTTGGCATAAACAAAGTTTTGTTGAGTCAACACAAATTTTTAGTTAGACCAATTGAGGTCCTCCGTGCAATAATCGCTTAGGCGCGCGAGACATACTCCGTTTCTCGTTTCCCCGTGCAGAAATTGCCAAATTTGTCCCCTATTACAAGTTAGGCCCCGATCGAGCATACTATTTATGGCCAAGACTGGACGAATGGCGTGGCTCTCACTGGGGCCGGATTAGGTAGCCACAAGATCAACTAATTCCTGAAGATGGCGTTGCAATATACTTTAGTGAACATATGCATGGCTGATGGGACTGCTCGGGTTATAAAATAAATTCCGCTTTTATCTATTTACATCGTAAACATCCGAATGCTTGAGACGTAAAAACCGGTGTTTTTATTAATGTGAATCCTTATAAAATAAAACGTAAGTGGTAGTTTTGTCAATTAGCGATTCATACATACTAAAAAGTAATTATAAAATTTCATAACCTGAAAATTACATTTAAAAAAATTATTACTGTTTTCTTATACGAAAGTGTGAGAAATGTGCTAGTGTAGCGAAAATTTTCATCATTCAGGTGTCATTTAAATAACCGAAAAACAATTACAGAGCTAAGATCTCAAAATAAATTAAAATAAAACTATAAAATAGGAACAAATAATTGATGGGGTTCTAACCGGGGCCAGATCTGGTTGCCATGTCGGGCCATTTATTGTGGCCCCGATCGGGTACTGAGTTTCATTTCGAGTCTGGCCCTATCTAGATAGCCCGATTTGGCCCAAGTTTTGCCCGATCGGGCCCCGATCAGATCCATATTGGAATTTCTGCACGGGATTTAACTGGAGAAAGCAATGGGAAGAACTTTACGACTCTATCTTTTGAGAAATACTTGAAATATAAAGTTAAAAATGTAAAAAAAAAATATGTATAAATGATTAGAATTGTCTAATATTTATTAAGAAAAATTTTCCAACAATTTATTGAACACTTTCAATCCGATTTAATATATTCGTAATATTCTACATTATTTTTCTTATAAGAATTTTTCCTTGCATCACTTATCACGTACTTTACCCTCTCGAGAAAAATAACATCCTAGGTACTCCAACGCGTAAAAAATATATTTCACCATCACAAGCTGTATAAGTTTTGCAATTTATTACTGACATAGGGAGGCGTGCATATGAATATTGGGGAGGTGCCCTATATGCATGTAATTTATAAAAGAGTAAGACTATTGATGTCAAAATGCATCCAGTCGGAAGTTTTGGGGGCAAGGAGTAAGAGTGATCAACGGTTACTCTAAGGCCTTTAAGCTATGGGACATTTTCTACCACAGACTGATGCGTAGAGAACGTGCTGAGAATGAGGGTTTTACACTCTGAAAACACCTCATTTCAATTTCAAAGCCACAAACACATGTTTTTTGCCTTTAATAGTCTAGTGATGCATAACGAGCACATACGAGACAAAAACGAGACTTATCCCAGACATATCTAGATGTGTTCAAAACATTAAGTAGATCAAGAATCCACATTAAAAAATCGATCGAGAAATTCTCGTCTCGTTTTGTCTCGCTAAAAACGAGATTCTCGTTTGCCATCACGTTTTTACTCCTCTGATCGTGTTTGAAGCAAATTAATTTTTGTCTTGTATTTTCTCGTTATGGATCTCTATTTAATACATATTTTTTTCAGTTATAATTAATAATTTCTTAATAAAAATTTAGTATTTGATTTCTATAAATAAGGGAAAAAGAAGTTGAAAAGTAATTTATTCAAGTGAAAGAGTTATGTAGTCAGCAATAGAAAAGCTGTCGCGATAATTCAAGGTACACCAGAAGAATGGTGTTAATATATATATATATATATAGTAGTCAAATATAGCAAAGCAGCAGTCAAAGGATCGTTGGTGCTCTAAATCTTTGGTTTAAGACTGCGGAGGAAATAAGGCTCGATCGCGAATGTATTTAAGGAGGATTTGCGTGCTGCGGCACTGTGAATCAAGCTTTCCTTTCGAGTGTAACAAACGCGTGCACTTGCTGCTTTAGGCATAAGTTTCACTAACACGGAATGCTTCCTTTTTGGCACAGTGTACAGCCAGGATTTCATAACATTGGATTTCAAAATAGAAAAGGATCAATGAGCTCTATCATATTATTCTTCAATTAATTCTGATAATTAAAGTAGAAAATGTTTGTTTCAGAGAAACAAATTTTAAGAAATTACGTTCATTTGTTGGTACATGTTTCGCCAATTTCCTGTACCGGAATTTTCAATTAGGATATGCTGTAAAAAGGGAGTTGACCAACATAAGTAGAAACCAATTCCAGCCCTTTGATTCATTGTACACATAATACAGTGCAGGCATATCAATCTAAAATGTCCGTTTTCGCAATTTACTTCCGAAATGCTACTACATGTATAATTGTCATGCATATAGCTATCCCTAATAAACTTTGTTTACTAGGCACATAGCTATTGCAAACTAGAATTGCGTGTACGAAGCTACAAAGTCTAGAATACCCTGCATTCACTGAATCGACTGGATTCTGGTACGGAAGGTATCAGGATCAAAGTGAGTGAATGTGTTATGTGTGTACATTGTTTTGAGGTTTTGTTTCAACCGTGTATGGGGTAAAGGTACTATCACATGGCCACAACCATCCATCCTGGGAAGCGCGCACAACACGCGAATGCTTTATTTTCCGTAAAATACTATACATTACTGCCAGATACGATTGCTTGTGGTTTGGTCATTTTGGTGCAAAATGTAAACAATTAATTTTAAACTAAGATCGTACTTTTTCGGGATTTATATTTCTTTAACCATCACGAGTTTATTAAGTAGAAGCTCAACATTGAATGTGCTTATCACGGCTGCATGTTCTACCTATTCGAATAAAATGAGAGTTTTAGAATTGCGGTCGGTGACGGAAACCGCATGAAAATGGACTTTAGCCTAATTTCCGGCGCTCGAGAACCCAACTCGCAGATTAACACAGGGATCCACTCATGAGTGACATTATTGCATTACAATACAACAATGGTCTCAGCTATAGCTTTGGCGTTTCAAAGAAGTTTAACTAATCAGGGCGTCAATTCAGCGGGCGATTTCAAATTCCCGGTCATTTCCTGGTTTTTCCCGGTCAAGTTTTTCAATTTTCCCGGTCAAATAAAAGTAACATATTTATATTTACCCCCTGCTAATATTTTATGAAGGTTTTTTTTAACCCATTTATTTAAAAACATTTTTTAAAAATAAAAAAAAAAAAATTTTTAATTATCTCTTTAAATCTTGTTATTTGTTCAAAAGCTTTGGGGAGGCAATTTACTTAATGAATGTAAAACTTAGGGAAAAACTTCGCAAAAATTCTCTGGAAGAATATAAAGTACTCCTACGTGACAAGCATTTCTTTCATTACAATGTGTATAATGTGTATGTTCTCGAGTAATTCTAGAGCATAATATAAAAGCGTCTCCACTGTAAATTACAGACCAGGAAAGTAGACGTAAAACAACCAAAATTTTTATTTCTCAAGTTTTAAATGCTTTCTTACTTTTGTGATATATACGTATTTCAAAATCCTTGTAGAGAATAGACAAATTTCCCATTTAAAATTTTTGAAACTTGAACTTTAAACAAGGCACGCCACCCAAGTCTGACTTGTATTGAGTTTATCTACTGAAATGCACGTAAAGTTACATACGTTCCAGAAATAAAACAAATATCTGTTGTAATAAACTATCTGAACGACGAATTTTATTTGGAAGAGAATGAATTTTCTAGTTAGGAATGTGAGTTGGGAAAATTGTTTTTGTCGGATCGGTAAGCCTTTGGTTCGCCTGATGAGGGGTTGAGATAGAAACATCTTGGCACAAACCCTCTTAACCTACCTTCTTCTTGCCTAGCCTATACCTATAACCGCATTTACAATTCAAATGACAGAGACGTTCACAATAGACCCTCGAAACAGTCCTATTAAAATCACCAGAACAGTACGCAGGCGTACTGATAAAAGTAGCGCAAATATGAATCTTAATCAGAATATCGATTGGATCATATTTTTATTAAAAAAAAAAAAAAAAAAAGAATTTTCCGAATTCAACGGTTTTAAAGTTAAAGTTTTAGTCTGCCGTGATTTGAAAAAACATCGTAAATACTATTCGGATAAGTCACCCGAACGTAATTAACTCTAGGCGAAGCGAGAGACTTATGCAAATTGCAGTTAACGGTGTTTTCCCAAATCATGACAGTAATATTTTCCAACATAATTTTATTTCTGTTCCGTACTTGACAGTTATTTAAAATTACTAGTCATTCAAATTTAGAGAGCAGGTTTGAAACAACAACGTATGATAGATTTTCGAAAAATTTCGTTACGCCACTTTTTTTAAAGAGGAAATGTTAGAAATGTGCCAATTACCTTTTTGAATTGATGTTTTTCATCGCTCCTTTTCGGGCAAGCAGCTCTCGTTTGCTCTTTAGTCCTGAGATATTCATAGATGAGAATGTTTCCTGAAATAGGTAAGGATGACACTCATGAAAAAACCAAAAAATGGGGGGAAAGTTATGAAGAAAATAATTAATATTATAAAGAATGTAGCATATACTGAAAAATATCCATTAATTCAAATACGATATTTTTATTCACACTACTTTCATAGAAGAAGTAATTTTAATTACATTCTGTTATTCTGAAATGCTATTCATTATTAATTTCAAGTCATATTAGGTAATACAATTCTAACCTCACGTTAATTCTATTCCTTTCCATCTACAGCGAGCGCCCGTAAAAAACCCCGAAAAATTAAAGTCGCTTTCTAATATAGAACACAACTAATTCGCAGAAAAAAACGAGACAGGCGATTGAGTGAGCGCAGAACAAAACTAGTGTCAACTGCTTCAAAATAAGATTTGACTTTACTTGTTCTGAAGACCACATTTCGTGCCAACTTGGTCCAACTTTTCTTCCCTTCAAACTCTTCTCCCTCCATACTTCAAAAATTCCAGCTTGAGTTATTCTTCGTAGAATCCGATCCAAACGACTCAGAAATGGAGATCTTCTCTCTAACATCAAAACCAACATCCCTGAATACAGTCTCTCATCCACAATTTTCATTACAGGATTGCCCTTTTCATCTTTGTCTTGCTGAATTCTCCACTGACCAACCGCTTCTTTTATGACAGAAGCCGAGGATCTATTCTTCACGAGGATATCCAAACTCTCCTGATATGACATACCATGTACTGTTGATTTATTTAACAAGAGCCAGGAATATCCTTCCGAATTGTTGAAGAGTTCTGTCATACTTTCGTGACCAATCATCGGCTCAAGAGGAGATTCCACAACGTCCTTGATTGTCTTCAATTCCACCTCTGTTTTCTTATGCAAGCCAGCATTGGTAAAGACTGAGTAAATGTACGACGAGTGTAGCAGGCAAGATAGGAGCAAAGCGCCAAATACAATTCGTTCAGCTACTTTCCGAGGACTGTGTGGTGTCGGCATGCCAAGTAATATTAGCAAGATGTCCAAGATTCCCCAGCTTTGGTGATCAAACTTTAATAAACGTCCCAGGTACCACGTAGTCAGGAAGAAAATCATGAGGTAGCCCAAAGTTGAAAGCTTCCAATCAAGTGAGAGTTCAAAATATTCTCCTGGAGTGATTGGTACCACTAGGGCTAACAGATAAGGTTCGGTGTTTACAGTCATTTCGTAGAAAGTTTCCGTACAAGAGCCTAGCCTTCCACCTTGGACGCCGAGCATATGTACCTCGTTGAAAATTACTCCTTTTAATAAACCTTTTATTAGGTGTTTGTCGCAGCTTATTGTACCAAAACGGGTTGCAGTTGATGGAATCCACTTTACCTTAAAGTTCATAGCCTGGGCTATAGTCCTTATCAGCATTATGTCTTGCCCCGTTACGCTCAGAATGTCTCCATTTTTGTCGACGGTTAAGAAGCAGACAGGAGGTTCGTGGAAGACACCTACTTTCATTTCGAATCCGTGTAGATCACGAGTTTTCTCAGGAAACCATTCGAATTTTTGGAAAGAACCCTTGTGAAATGGTACTTTTGTAGTAGAGCTGGTGAATGGATTAAAGTATACCATCGTCGCAGAATTCTGAATTTTTCCCTTGGCGTATTTGTATCCGAGGATACTTACGTCAATGAACTGTTTCGTCCAACAGAATCTCAGGAATCGATCATAAGCAGAGTAGTGCTTCATTTCTTCGGAAACGACATAAAGGCATTTTGGCCGACTTTTTGCATTCGATATTTCGCTTATGAATTCCAATGAGTTGTACAACGATGATAGGTCTTCAGATTCATTGCCGGTTCTGATAATAAGAAAGAGTGACGTGTCCCGAGGATTGTAAAAAAATCGATTGAGACTCAGATTTTCTGCTTTTCTGGCTGTTGCCTCTTCCAAACTAATCTTCCAGGTAAGTAGCTTTCGAGAAATTATTCGATGAATGCTTTCCTCATTGGGGACTCCACTTTTTTCGTTGTCATCGAAGAGCATCACTACCTGATAAGCATGAAGGTCGTTTCTTGTGTATCGAATCAGATTTGCTATCCAATCTGCTGTTTTCGCTGTAGTCATTTCGGATGTGAGACTGATGATGAAAAATAATGCGATACATACTTGTTTCCAGTAGAAAAACATCTTGAAATAAATTTAAAACAGTCGACTGAAGAGACACGTCACTGGTCAGTAGTTCGACTTTGAATGAGCCAGAGCAGTATTTTCCAAAACCTACGTGGCCTAGCTAGCTTATAATAACTGGTCTATAATATACCTAGATAAATACCTCTCTTTTACGGCCTTCGGAAAAACAATATATCTCTATCACTATTTTCATCTTCTTTTTTTTTCCTTATCATAATAATAGTCAAAATTTTTTATGAAAAAAAGAAAAAAAAAATTTAAATGATAATCATCTCGAAATTTCTCTTTTTTTTTTCTTTCGAAAATTCAAAAAAAAAAAAACGTTGAAAATGGATCTGTATAATTTTTATAAATTTTTTTCTGAAAAGTGCATTTTAAACCAAAAATTTTGAAAAAAGAACGTCCTGATAAGTCAATTTTTGAAAAAGTTACGACCATTTGAAAAAGAAAAAAGCCATTTTTTTGAAAAACCCATAACCTTTTTTGGGTTAGGTAAAAAAATTTGAAAAAATTCTGAAAAATGTTTTCGATAAGGTTGAAAAAGATAAAAAAGTTTCAGCCAAATCGAAAGGGGTCGGGGTCGAAAGTGGTCGATTTGGCATGGAATGCCCCGTATGTATTTCAGTATGACAATTTTGCTAAAAATTTCATATTTTCGGAAGCTAAACACAGTGTCTACTAAATTTTGCCCATGAAATTCTCGGACAATTCCCGGATTCTTAAGAAATTTCACAGGATTTCTAATGATTTTATTGAATTTCAAGGGAATTACAGGGACTTTAAAGGATTTCAAGATATTTTAAGTAATTTTAAGCAATTTCAAACAATTTTTGAAGTTTTCAAAAAAGTTTTAAGATTTCATGAAATTTCAAGACATTTTAATGATTTTAAAGAATATATCAAGCGAGTTATTTAAATGTTATTTTATTTATTCAATGAATTTTAAGGGATTGCAAGGGATTAAAAAAGATTCAAAGATTTTAAGCGATTTAAGAGAATTTAAAGGATTTTAAGATATTTCAACTGATTTTAGCAAATTTCGAGAAATTTCGAAAGATTTTAAGAATTTTAAAGAAGTTGAAGAGATTTCAAAAAAATTCAGAAGAGTTTAAGGATTTTCAAGAAATTTTACAGGATTTCTAAGAATTCAACTGATTTTAAGAAAATACTAGGGATTTGACGGGGTTTAAAGTTTCTTTTTAAAGGATTTGAAAATTATTCAAAAGATGTCAAGAGATTTAACAAAAGTTGCAAGTGTCAAGTAAAATATTTAGATTGATTATCCGGAAAAGTTTTTTCAAACCGAAAATGACGTATCAAAAATAAAATCAAAGACAGTTCCTGGTTTATCCCGGATTTTATTCAATTCCCGTATTTCCTTAAATTCTCGCACAGTAGATACCCTGCTAAAGTGCTCTGATCGCTTAGTCAAAACTGAAGAGTTAAGAATTAATATCAACTAAAATTATATTAGGCCCGGGATGCAATTACGCGGCACATACCGAAGAAGCGGGAGTGAAGCGTGGCGTAGTCTATTTTTAAGGTCGACTTGGTTGGGAAACGAGATCGATTATCGTTCACAAACATGCGAGAGTTCACCATCGAGCCAATGCTCGCTCGACTTTAGGACCTTCGTCCTGATCGTAGGACGATAATTTCTAAATTAAGCCCCCGGCTCCACGACAACAGTGTTCACTTTTCTTCATTTGTCCCTGACATAACGCTTTCCTTCTCGGTACACTCGCACATATTCTAATTACCTCAATTATTTCTGTCACCGCATTCCCTATACTATTTTCTTCCCTCGAACCAGTGACCATAATGCGCCCTTTATTACTAATGTCTGGAGAAGATCTTAAATTTGATAAAAAGAAACTTCTGGATTATATTCCCTCAGGCTCTGAATCTTTTCCAATCTTAATTTGTATGCTTGCGATCTCGGCTAAGGATAAAATTCCAGCCTTACCAAGTACGGATGATATGATCAAAGGATACAAATACTGCGCAATATTTGTTTTAGAATAGAACGTCCAGAATATTTTATAACAGAAAAAAACTTATTTTATAGAGAACAGAGTAAAGAGTGAAAAGGAACTTTTTTTCCTTTAGAAATCCTTGTTAGAAATATCATTTTCTTTACTTTCATAGTATAATTTTAATTTTAATTTAAATAAGATCTCGGAACGGATTTGATATCTTGAGACATATTATCGTGACCTGAGGCTTTTTTATCCTGAAAGATATTATAGATTTAGCGATCTCTGCCAAGCAAGGCTCTCGCACGTTATTTCTGGTTGGTCGATAAATTGTTTAGAAGACACTTGAGAAGGTTTATGCGTGCATTTGTAACAAAAAAAAAATAGGAGAAAAACGATATAACATTGTGTTATGTGCTTTTATTTAAAAATAAATGCCTGCCCTGTTAGAAGATGTATATTGAAATGAATTAAATTGATTTAAAAGTTCAAATTCACATCGCTTTTGTCCATTTTCAAAATCATTTTAATTCATTCCAATCCACGACTTTTTTCGGGTGCGAACTTGTACCCCTTTTAAATATTAATTAATCTAATCTCAAAATGGAAAATCACAAATGTTTTTCTCTGAATTTATAGAATATGCAGATTTGAGTATCAGATAAAAATCCAACATTGTGCTTGTGAAGCAGATATCTAGTACCAGCGAAAGAAAATTTCAGATAAAAGAAAAATAAAATCTAATGTTTGCCAGCAATTAGGAGGAAGAGGCTATAATTTTACAAAAGCGCTTGCCAACAAATTACTGCCGTAGTCGTACGTGCAGCACTTTTTTCCAGCAGTTGAACTTTTTTTACAATAATGTAGCATCGTCTTCACTTTCCGTTATATTTCTTTCGGGATAAATCGATTCAATATAATAAACATATATACTTTCTGGAAAAGTTTTAAATCATGAGAAAAAGCCTTAATAATTTTAGAACACTTGGCTACTTCCTGAAAAAATGTTCCGCGTAACTCAATTGAACAGGCACTTTTAGTTCAGTAGAAGTTTTCCGCTTCGACCATTTTTTTTCTTCGCGAGACAATAAATTTTTCTCGATCGAAGCATTATCGTTCGGCCAATTTGTTCACAAAAAAAAGCACAACCCGGAATATAAAATACTGAAAGGAGTCATTTGTAACACTTTCAGTAGTCGCTATCGTCTCGGGATTAATTGTTCATAAAATGAGCTTAAAAGTAAAAGGCTCGTTTGATATAGCAATATTCGCTATGCTTCATTACACGTAGCGGAAATAT
Source organism: Synergus magnus (assembly GCA_032275165.1). Taxonomy (NCBI): domain Eukaryota; kingdom Metazoa; phylum Arthropoda; class Insecta; order Hymenoptera; family Cynipidae; genus Synergus; species Synergus magnus. Next base: position 520,967 of record JAUESH010000042.1, read on the forward strand.
GTATTTTTGAGTAATCGCATTTTTAAAGCCAATGAAAAATTGTAGGAAATTAATCTACTATTTCAAGGAATTTTTAAAGAATTCAAAAAGGTTTTAGGATTTGCAAGAGATTTCATAAGTTTTCAAGGCATTTTTAGTGATTTTAAAGAATGTCAAGCGAGTTATTTAAAAGTTATTTTAAAAAATTTCAATGAATTTGAAGGGATTTAAAAAAAATCAGAAGAGTTTAAGGATTTTTAAGAATTTAAGTGATTTTAAGGAATTACTAGGGATATGACGGGATTTTAAAGTTTCATTTCAAAGGTTTTGAAAATTCAAAAGATTTCAAGAGATTTAACAAAAGCTGCAAGTGTCAATTAAAACTATTTAAATTGATTATTCGGAAAAGTTTTTTCAAGCCGGAAATCCACTTCCTGCATCAAAAATAAAATAAAGGACAATTCCCGGAAAATTTATGAATTTCCTTAAATTCCCGCACAGTAGACACCCTGTATAATTTTCTATATTAATATTACAGATCATTTTGAATTGCCTGTGTCTCCAGAATTTCTGAACAAATAGAATAAAATTTTTTGATATAAAAACAAAGGAAACTATAACTATATCGATAAATTAGATTTTTTGAGTAAACTCCCTAACGCTGTTCGGATCACTTTGATTTAGGACTGTCCTCTTCACCATTGTGATCGAAAAACTCACATCCCTACAGAGTATCTTCGCAATTTTTGTTTTGGTTTATTTTTGGATCAAGAGGGGAAAATCTCTAGGGAAGTGTGAGATGTAAATCATGATTCCTGACTTCCCTTCGTCTTCCTGGTTTTCCGAATGTTGCTGACTCATGGCAACATTGCATGTCGAGCAGGAGAAATGTCGTCGAATCATAATGGGCGGATCGACTATCGAAAAACCTCTTTGCAAGCAATTTCACGCCCAACTTTTCGTCAACAACCTTGCAATCGTTAATCATACCTCAACTAAATCGTTAATCTTTAAACTTAAAATTGACACGTTATTGCATCATTTTCGAACCAGATACATCCTATGTGATTTGTGATAAGTTTTATAGAACCATAAACTGTACGTTTTTAGTATCATATAACATGTACTCATCTTCTCTAATAAAACGCACTATTGCCCATATAAGTACATTACACGCATTATTATAGTAGCTATCTATAGTAATATAGCGTCAGAATACAAGAGCTTAACATTTTATATCCACTTCTGAGTGAGTGTTATTTTTACATTTTTTGAACGGAAATTTTAATCAATACTTCACCCTTCCAAACTTTATATTTTATTTTAAGTCGCTTAACTTGTTCAAAGTTTGAAAGTGGACTTACCTTGCTGGCGAAGTAGTTCATCGAATCGTCCGAAACTTTTAGGATTGCCAACTTGTAAGTCCGTCCGAATGATGCAATCCTGTTGTCATTTCTCCCCTTTCTTTGAAGGCATGACCAACGAAGGCCAGATTATTGACGAAATTTGAGCCAAAGACACTATCCATGATTATTTTACCTGGAAAAAAAGGAAAAATACATTCTTTAAAGCACTACCGGAGTTTACTTACTTACTTACTTACTCCTTTACCAAGAAAGGGTTGAAGCTTTTGAAAGGTATAATGTATAGTTTTAAAAAATAATAAAAAAGTGTCCCGAATTGCCCCGGTCTCCCCTACAATTTCTGCTTCAATCGATTTAAATAACTACTCATACTGATTGACAATAAATTTTCTCAGTTCAAACATTCGACGTGTTTCTAGAAATTGCAAGACCGTCGTATGATTTTGAGTTTCTGCAACGCGGCAGAACAGCGCATATACAGTTACGAGCGCGTGAATTATGTGGCACAACAAAAGGACGTAACAGCCATACATTAAACATTTAAGCTGACATACCCTATCTTCGAGAGCAGCTTGTGCTGGCTCTTTAAAGGACTCGAGTTAACAGAATGAAATCGACGATGTTAAAGATTATTTAATTTTTATCAGTCACTTCTAGCAAAACTATTCAAATTTAAGCAATTAAATAAAGCAAATATGTGTTAATATAAAATCGAGGACGTTACAGTCGTCTAGAAATGTAACCAACCAATCTCAAGAGTGTATCTGCTTCGTCAAATCTACATACTCTCTACGAATATATTTCCAACAAGTTGGATTTACATGAAACAAGTGCCATCACAGAACTCGTAGAAGACGAATTATTCCTAATTCTCTACGAATAAATACACTCTGCCAAGTTCACTCATCAAACTTTAAATGCAGATATATGCTGAACTTAATGATGTTATAGTTTAGGATGAGGTTTTTTAATGCAATCCATTATATGTACTTGTAAACTATTTTGCGAATTTAATTTAAAATGGATTTAATTTAATTTGCCTTTTTAATATTTTTTTCAACAACTACAAATTTAAACAAACCAATACTTTTCTTTGAGAAGTGATTTTATTTATATAAACTTATTTAACTTAAATGTATGTAACCTTGCGTACCAGCAAAAGATACGTTATCGACTTTACCAGCTAACGGTGATCGTCATGCACCTGAAGACTGATGTGCAGGAACTTATTAAAAAACTTGTAAATAAAAAATTCAGATGGCGATTTTCTGATATCAATTTTCAGAAATTTCTAATCTATCTAACTTTCCATTTGTTATCAAAAGACTGCAACGTTGCAACCAATGCAACGTTGCAACTCCTGTAACTACGCCAGACTACGCCTCGCATTTTGGCTCAGTTGTGATTAATCTTTCGTACATGAGAACTAAATGTACTAACAAAATTATTCAATCTCAAAATAGGAAACTGTTCATTGTATTTTTTAAAAGTTATACGGATTTTATAAAATTATTCATTAAAAAAAGTGCCCTTAGTGTTCAGAAGAACAGTGATTTGTGATTTCAAAAATTGAATACATTTGAAAGGAACAATGTAAGAAGTTTTTTTTTTCCCCATAAAAATTCAGATCAAATAATTTTAAGTTTAAGATAAAAACAAGACTTTAAATTATGATATTAGCTAATTAAAACTTATATTATTTTGAAAAAAGTGTTGCCTTTTTATATTAATAATTTCGAATTGATACTATATTTTCACCCCCTCTACTTGCTTATAAATAAATTAAGCGCAGTTTACATATGTACTTTTACAAATTCTAACCGAGAAAATTTGAATTTGTTTATTATGATCACAAGCCTAATTTATCATTTAACTCAATTTCTAAAAATATTAATATTTCTAACTTAAAATGATAAAAAAAAGTATTTAATTATAAACCCGACCATAGAAACCTAAGAGTCCATTTAAATATCTTTATTATTGAAAAATTATAATTATTTAAAAGTTCCTTACATTTTATAACTCTGTCGGTTATCTTTCATTCATCCACACTTTCTACTAATTGCTTTATATTAAATCACATTTTATAAAATGTAAACTCTCCACAATATTTATCATCCTTTAGTCTTCCTATATTTAATTTAATATTATCAGCACATTCTCTATCACATGTCAGTTTTATTTTTCGCTCTTAAATCAATTAGAAAGTACCTCACAATTTATTTACTCTATTCTCAACTATCAACTGTTACTATCTGTCAACAATTTTCAAATATCAGTATTTTGATTTCAGGAAATCTTTACCGCCAACATATGTGGAAGGATTTCATGACTTGGATGCTGTTAAGGCTATGAAATACAGTACACTTGGAAAAACCGGTCTCAAAGTTAGCAAACTTTCTCTAGGAGGCGGACCTTTTGGCTGTCACTATGGGTACTTTTCAACTTAATTTTTCAAATAAAAATTTGTATTGTCAAGCTAAAAAAACGTAAATCAAGTCTAAATAAACCTTACTCTTGACAGCACCTTTGATGAAAATGAAGCTATTGAGGTAGTTAAACAAGCTATAAAACAAGGTGTTAATTACATCGACACAGCTCCATGGTACGGACAAGGACGTTCTGAAACTGTCCTTGGCAAGGTATAGAATTCTAATATAATTACTCATTACTCAATTCAACTCAATTTTCTAGATTAAAATTAATATTAATGTCTTATCTAATCTCCAATATTACGCAAAATAGGCCCTAAAAGAAATACCTAGACAAGCTTATTACATAGCTACAAAAGTTGGAAGATACGAATTGGATTACGAACACATGTTTGATTTCACGATGGAAAAAACCAGAGAAAGTTTTCAGAAGAGTTTGGAATTATTGGGACTTGATTACGTCGATATTATTCAAGTAAGTTGAATTTTAAGATTGAAAATCTACAAAATTTGTACTCTATCCATGTTTAAAGGCTTCTGAATAAAAAATACAAATACTTAGGTGCACGATATAGAATTTGCGCCATCCCTGGATATTGTTATAACTCAAACACTACCAGAATTATCGAGACAAGTTTTAGAAGGTAAAGCAAGGCATATTGGCATCACGGGCTACCCTGTATCCATTCTTAAAGAATGCATTGAACGAAGCAACATAAACATTGCTACTATTTTGAGCTACACAAGGTTCACACTTATCGACGACACTTTGCTACAATACATTCCATTCTTTAAGGTGAACTAACACTAAGTGATATTTCAGTTTTAATTCTCTAATACTATGTAATCTTAAAATCTTAATATCTAATAATTCTAGAAACACAACGTTGGAATTATAACCGCAGCCGCACCCTGCATGGGTCTTCTTACAAATCAAGGTCCACCAGAATGGCACCCAGCTTCAAATGAAGCTAAGAAAAAATGTGCAGAAGCTGCTCGTGTTTGCAAGGTGCGCTTCACATTTAATTTATAGATTCTCAAATAAATATGTATCTCGTTTGCAACTAGAGCGATTTATAAAAGTATATTAACTTTAGGATCATGACATTGAGTTGGGTAAACTTGCAGTTTGGCACGCAATGCAATGCGAAGACGTTAGTACAAATTTAGTTGGAATACAAAATTTGTATCAATTGAAGATCAACATTGAAGTCGCCATAAACGGAATATCTGATAAAGAAAAACTAATACTAAAAGAAATTCAAGAAAAGTAAGTATTAGATAATTATATTTATAAACTTCTTATAAAATAGTAGAATGTTTTCATTTCCACTCTCTCTTGAAAACTATTAGCTGAGCGAAGATAATACTATCCATGGTTTCCTTTATCACTAACATGTTTGTATTGCAAAGGCACGAAGATTTCTTTCTATGAGCAATTTTGTCAAACCTTGAATTCTTTTAAGTACTTTAATTTCTATTTGCATGGTACGTATGCAACATGACAGATTTACTCAAAGTAACATCCCTTAATTGATTAAACCGAGGGGGCCATAATTGTGAAATTTGATGAATTTCAAATTAAAATGATCATGATCCTAATAAATCAGAGATTTTACAAGTTATTTGCCCCTTGGGTTAGACCACGAAGTATTAGACTCATACAGATACAGAGACAACTGTACAGATCATAAACGTTCATCGGTTCGAATTTTTATTCTACAAAAATATCAATAGCAACTGACAATCTTTTATTTTTGGATAGTTCCGGCTATCAGAGACTCTTAAAGTGTCTCATTTAACTGTTGACGTACGCGACAATTTTCTGTGAATGTAATTCTCGAAAAGCATCTAAAGAACTACGATCGATGATGGTGAGTTTGAAAAACTGGAAAAGCATGAACTCATCTCTATCTAGTATGCAATTCTAACGACAGCTTTAAATAATTGAGGCTTCAGACTTTAGACAATACAATCAAGCAGATCTAATCTTCGATAAAACAAAAAAGAAAATTATTATCAATCTGAATCTGATTTTTAAAAACAAACATTCCAGGTATCTATCGAAGGTTGAGGAAAAACACTGGGAGGGACGAGAACTTGAACAATATTGGAATGCTATGAAAAAGTGAAAGAATGTTTTAAAATACATACTAGTTTTATAATACTAGATAAAATATATAAGAATTATTCCAACATTTATACTGTATTGTGAAACAATACTTTGCTTACAAATATACGAAAAATATGATCATTTTAAATATTTTAAACGCATAATAATTCTTGATATACTGAATGAAATGATTGAACGATATTAAATATTGAGCATTTTAGGAAATTGTATACTATTTTTAAATCTATTAAAAATACTATTACGTATATCATAGTAGTATAAAGTTCTTCAGTCTACTACTTTGGCACAAAGTGAACACAACTGTTCACTAAGAGTCTATTTTTAAAAAACTTTTAAATTTCTTTTCCTGTTTCTATATATAATTTAAGTCTCCTTAATCCCATTTTGGCAACAAAAAATAGTTCTATAAGATTTTGAAAGATTGTTCTATAAATAGTACAATCTGTCACAAAAAAAACCTAAAGAAGAAAAGGGATAGAGATTAAGTCAATCAGCGACGTTCCTTCTATAGGGATTATAATTATTGTAATTATCTTCATTAGGCTTGATTTGGTAAGTCAATTCAAACATTAAAGTAGTGATTAGAGTACCAACAACAGGTTTGTGGTACATTTGTTTTAATTCAAAGCCTTTTTTAAAACATAATTCCCTACCACCCGCAGTATATTCGGAAGCGACGATATTAGCACAACTATAACCTTCTGCGATAGCAAATTGAACAGCGACGTTTAAAAGACAAGAGGCAATACCTTTCCTCCTGTAGTTTTTGTGAACGCAGAGACGCTTGATCCACGCACCTTTTTCCACACTACGACTCTTGGCCAATGCAATTGTCCCAACGATTTTTTTCGCTTGTGAAGAAACATCAATATTCGATTCACGAAATTGATGTTCGGTCATGATTGTGTAATGTACTTCGCTTGGATGACGAGACATCAGATACGGCTCGAAAGCTTCCGCAACCCAAAAGCACGAAAATGCATTCGCCATGTAGAATCTGAAGTCATTATAAAACTTAATCAAAAGACAGTCAGTCAAAAAATTGTCTAATGTCAAAAATTGCAATCTAAGTTACAATTTCGAAATAAGTGACACATTAGCAGATGCATTTTACACAAAATTAACAAAAAAATAATTTTATATTCGAAAAGGACACAAAACTTAGAACGACTAAAACTCAATAAACTGTGAATGGTCTCAACGATTTCAAAATCAAAAAATGAATTTTATGTCAAGTCAAGGATGTCATCGACTCTAAGTATCAACAAATATAGTCATAATATTCGTATGTTATACCTTGAAATTTTACTTATTTCCTGATCAACTTCCATAGCTTTTGTGGTGTATCCTGCATACGTTCCAATGTACATAACAAAAATAACGACAGGGATGACAGAGAAACAAATTGAGAACGGCAAGCCGAAGAATATAAACATAATAGCCGCAAAAAGAATCATCAACTGGAAAGTAAATTCCTTTAATAAGTTGCCAAAGAATGCGGCGTTCATCGACGACATCACACCATCTTTGACCATTTCACGACAATTTACTTCGTCGCCTGGTTTGTAACTGCGTATCACTACTATATGACTCATTTTTATCGAATATATACTTTCTAGACTAGAGTAAATTTGCAAATATCAATATATTTCCCTGTTAATTAAAGTTGTAAAATGCGCAATCTAATTACGTTCCAGATTTTAATGTTATACGCGTGTTTAAAGTTGTTTATCAATCGCGGATTAGGTTAGGTTGGGTTGTATCTGTTTTCCGCAGCAGTGCTCCCAACACGGGCCCCTTACTCTACTGTGCATGCGTCGTGCTCGGCATCGGATTGGTTGCTATTCGCGCGCAGTTTAAAATGCTAAACAATTTTAAATTGCGCGCGAATAGTAACCAATCAGCTGTCGAGCCTGACTCATGCACAGTAGAGAAGGAGCTTGCGTTGTTGGGAACACTGGTTGTCCGCGATACCGACTCTAATGATATATTACCGACTGAGTGTGTCGGGATTCGCAGAATAATTTGAATTACAAAAGGCAAAGATTTGCAAAAGGGTATAAACGTATAAATGACCGGAAGATAGAGAAAAAAAGATAGAAATTTAGATTCTCAATTCACTCACCGTTCATGTGTAGATTTTCCAGATTTCCTCGAATTCGATCGATAGGTACTTGGTTTATCTTCAAGAATAGAGAAATGGAATCTCATTTCTTGACTTCAGTCTTCATTTAAAAATCAATTATAGTAGTCAAAAATAGTTTATTATAATAGTAAACATTAAAAACACACCGAATGCGAGATTTTAACATTACATTTCAAAACATTTTAAAGTAAAAACAGTCCGACGGCGAGTAACAAACCTAACCAAAAACGTACTTTGAAAAGAATACGTTTTTGTTGCTAAAGTTGCACAATGTCTCATCACAAGTGTAACAACAGAAAAAAAATGACGTAAATAAACCTTCCCAGATTAAGATTATTAGGGATGATTATTAAAACTTTGTTAAAACACACGATGCGAAACAAAAAACCGACGCGTCATTCTCTAAGGAACATAATTTTTTACTGACTAGAAAAATATTCGCGCGCCAAAAGTTGATAGAACAAACACCAGCCAATCAGGTGCCATGACAAATTGATCGTTTGCGCGCGCAGCACATGTTGGCTTCCCACCGTAGAAATGCTGCCATTGACTGTAATCTGGCCCGGAATTCAAGATTTAATTCCATTTTGAATTGCGCGCCAGATTACAGCCAATGGC
>JAUESH010000042.1:533674-551219 GCA_032275165.1 Synergus magnus
TTTCTTGTCTTTGTATGTTTTCTTCTGTTTCAGGACTTTTTTTTACAGATAAAAATTATTGGGTGGGATTCTGAAAACTAAATTATTTTTTCCTCTTTTTTTGATAAAAGACGGAACTTATTAGCCTTTATGCCTTTAAATTTTATTCTCTATTTTATTATTTTACAGAGGATTATTTCGTGTCCCTTTTTTATTATTTATGGATTTTATCAACCATATTTTATTTTTTCATTCCCTTCGGACTGCCAATTCCCTAAATTAGATCAAAATTAAATTTATACGCTCATTCTAATATATATGCCTCTTCTTTCATGACAAGTGCTGTTATAGTGTATGATAATTTTATTAAAGGTAATTATATGTTTTTAATCTTTGTGAATTATATATTTTTTTTAATTCTTATGCATTAAATTTACTATATTATTTTAAATCATTATTTTGTTTTTTATTACAGATACAAGAATTTGCTGGAAAATTTATTTTTAAACAGGTATGTTAATATCGATTTTAAATTTTGATTGTCTTTCCATGATTTTTAAGACTATATTTTATTTTGATCAATATATAGGACATCGCATATACCAGGTAACTGAGTTTGTAATTTTATTATGTAATTATGTTTTTTCCATTAGTGATATGCAATTTGATTAATCCAATTTTAGTAAAATTTATATCTATAGTTTTAAAATTACATAACTTTAATAACTCACGCTTTTTCCTTTCAAAACAGGTAAATCAGTTTTTCCATTTCAGCCTCTCAAAAGGATTATAAAGTATGCTAATAAGTTTTTATAAATATTTAATATTTATGTTTATTCAAGAATGCATTACATACATAATTTTTTTTTTGTTTTCCAGATCCAGGATGATTTATACGCAAACTGATTTTCAAATGCATTCAGTTTTTTGAGGAACTTTAGGACTTAGGTTCTTGAAAGTGTTTATGAACAGTCAAAATACATAAATGCAATTCAAAAATTTTTATTAGATAATAGACAAATTTTCGAAATTATATTGAAAAAGAAATATGTATAAAGAACTTTCGCAGATGTGCTATAGAAAGTATTACGCTATACTTACAAAAATCGAATAATATATTGTTTACCAATTAAATTTTTGTACCTTATTTGAATTTAAAATGAATTCTTTAACATTTTGGCCTGAAGTACCTTCTTAATCATTTAATTGAGTACAAATCCCATTTTGTAATATCAACATTTCTTCCTCGTATTCTACCGGAGTCTTACTTCTGCAAAATTCCCACCTATTAAAAAGAAATTATTGTTTTTGTAATATTATAATTAATAAGGACTTAACAAGTGACGTCCTAAATAAGTCATAAAGTACTTTAAATATTCACAAACCTATTGCCTCTTCGATCCTCAAGGGCAAGTTTGTTTAGGAATAATGTGGACCCAATAGGTTCAACCGTGGTATTATTATTCTCAGCTTCATTTACATCAGGACGATACCAAATATTTCCAACTATTTCTTTAGTATCTTCAGTAATCGCTCGAAACTTGGTTGCTGCAATGTTGTAGAAGATGAAGGGCTCATCCCTTCTACCAAACAGGCTAAAAAATTGTATTAAAATTAAATAACTTTAATATCATAATTTTTTAATTAAATTTTTTAAACATCTCACTCGCATGGAATCTTGAACACAGTAGTAGAATTTCCGTGATTGATTCTCAAATACAGAATCCCTCTAGTCCTCGGAGCTCCCTCAGTCACCTCAACTTTGGCTCGAAACGGTTCACCTAAAAACGTGTCCTTCGAGTTTGACACAATCGTCAAATGTCGATATAAGTACGTGCACAATTAATAAATAAATCGGAAATAGATCGACCCTATTATGCAGTACCGCAGAATGGTGGTTCAGGCCTCGTGGCCAAGTAGTAGATGCCCAAAGGACCTCGGTTGGCTGCGTATCCCATTTCTTGGTTCCATTTTGTCCCTATCGGAGGAAAACAATTTCCCAGAATATATGATGCTCCTCCAACACTACAGGGCCAGGCTTGGAATGTACATTCGCTTTCTTCATTCACGATGGTGTCTACAAACAGTTGCCAAGATCGTAAATGGCTGCAGGCAATACTTCTATCTAGATAGTCACCTGAGGAAAAATCAAAATCAATTAATTTTTTTTCCAAGAAGGGGAGATAATACTACAACTACAAATTGTCCTTGTTCTCACCTTGTTGATGACTAACGACAACAGCGTTTTTCACATCATTACATCCAGGTTGTTCTCTGCCACCATTAGGGAAAAAATCGATATGACCGATAGGTTTCAAGAGACCAAATCCATCAGCGAAATCTCTAGAGCCATCAGTATGAATTACATCCACCAGATCTGCATCTGATGCATCAAGTTTTCTAGATTTTTCTCTGAAGAGGTGATTTCTGAAAAATGGAGAAGCAGGATCCAATCCTGTAATTCGGCCTATCAAGTAGTTCCTTTTTTTCAAAACTTCTGAAGCACAGCCGGCCACATGAGCTCCCAAGCTAAAACCGATTATATGGATGTCTTTAGGACTTGTTCCTAATTTTATGACATCTAGTAAAACGAGAGCGAGTTGGCGACCAACTAGTTCTGTGTTAGCAACTGCATTACTATAGGAAGTTCCGGCTCCTCTTGTCCAATCCAGAAGCATTACATTTGTGTCCTCCTGAAATATAATCATTTAGTAAATGGATAGAGTCTCTTTCCATTTGAATTTTTTTCAATCTTCAAATAATGCAAAATGGAAAGAAACAATCTATATCCAATTTTATCCTCAATCTATCACCAATCTATACTCTTTGATAATTTATACAAATTACATACCACATCGAGAAATGCATGGGCTCCTTTTATAGCACCTAAATCAGTACCACTGCCTTTGTAACCGTGAATGACAACCTTGAGTCCATTACTGAAATTGAAGTGCGATTTTTCAATAGACTGGAAATTGTCTCCATAATATATAACATCTGGAACTTGGCGTTCTTCACGAGTGTATAATAAAAATCGAGTCTGGATTTCATTTGGATGTTGGGGTGGTCGTTTTAGAGTCAAATGCTGGGGCGGATCGATGAAACAGCCTACCAGATCTGTATTGAATTTCATATTTTAAACAATATATTAAAGTAACATAAAACTAAATAATCAATAATAATGTACCAAAGCAAACTTTTGGTGCATGTTCTTCACGAACTGCTATTCTTCTTTGAATCATGCGATGTCTCCTCTCCAATAATCTTGCTGAAAACCAATCTGACACTGAGAATTGATTTCTTGTAAACTTAGATTGCTGTCGATTGCTGAAGATATAAAACTATAATACTTAATACTCACGATTGTATCGAATTCCATCACTAAATAAAAGCTGAACCGAGAGAAAGATCGGGAAAAAAATATAACTAAATCTGCTGATCATCGTTAACTCGCGAAGTATCGTCTGAAAAGTCGATGAACATAGCCGTTACTTGCCGTAGGCAATTGCAACAGTAAACTGCACATACTCCGGGAACAGTTTCGCTTCTTTTTTTATGCACATGCGACTCTCAGCAGCCTTTCTCTTCATCTCTATCTTTTTCTTCTCGTCCTCTTCCTTCTTACACCACTAAAGCGTTTTTAAAATAAAAAGTGTTAAAAATCTTCGAAATAATATACAATGTTCCAAATATATTAGTTTTTTTTAAGGATATTAACGAGCATATTTGAAACTTCTTCTCTGATGCCCAGCATGCCTTCTCCACGAATTAATTTTCAGTTGAGCGACACTTTCGCCTGACCGCAATTACACAAAATCCCGCATGAATTATGTAATAAAAATGGAAGGAATTTAATAACAATAAGCCTAAGCAATGATAATTTGGTCATTACATTGTCTGTGACTTTCACCGTTTCACAGAGAGAAATATTTTCCTTATTTAGAATACGGGATCGTTTAATAAATACTGTAATAATGCTAATTTGAGAAATACTTTTTAAGTTATTTAATAGGCTTAAATTCTTTTGCATAAGAATTGAATAAGTATTAAATATATTCTGACATTTATATATTTCGCAATTCGCAATCAAACTGAGGTATGCAATTTTATCGAACTTTTTATAAACGAATATAGTGCAATCGAATTAATTTAAAACCAGCAGATCCAGTTATCTATAATGTAAACTCTCTAAACTTGAATCAGTGAAAAATCAGTGAAATTTCACTGATTCCCAGTCAAATTTCACTGATTCCCAGTCAAATTTCATTGATTCTCAGTGACTCTTTTCTCACGATTTTAATCAGTGAAAAATCTACTGAAAATCAGTGAAGTCACTGAAATTTTCAATAGTTTAGTGACGATTACTGAAAATTTCAGTGACTTTTCACTGATTCTCAGTGGATTTTCACTGATTAAAATCGTGAGAAAAGAGTCACTGAGAATCAGTGAAATTCCACTGATTCAATTTTAGAGAGAACGACATATGACTGTGAGTATTGGGTATTAGGCATGCTTATTACGTACGCCTTCCCAAATAGGAACAAGAAAGTAAAATCTTTTAAATAGTTTTTAACTTTTCTGAGAAAACAAGTGATAGTTATTCAGATTTTATAATAGTCAGAAAATAAAAACAGATTCCACCACGCCATGGATTTTCAAAAGGAAACTTTGAATTTTTAATAAATTCTTTATTAAATCAAAGACTTTGCCTACGGAACTATTTTACATTGATCGCATAAATATCGAACGTGTCACTGACGTTTCTTAAACCAAAATTTAAGCTTGAAAAACAGTACAATCTTAAAATGACATCAAATTCAAGATCAATCGCACATCGCGTGAACACGAACCAAGTTATTTTCTCGTGTATTATTTCGTTTTGAACACGCCGAATACGTGTCTCATCTGTTTCGAAAATTCTCGCGGTGGAAGATCAATGAAAGTAAAAAAAAAAAGGAGCAACGAGGTCTTTGTCGAGGCGTGTACTTATAACATATTTATTTGCAATATTTTAGCAATATACTCCTTATTGTAGACATATATTTATATCGTATGGCAGCATAGTATTATGACATTGTATAATATAGGTGAGGTGACTGACAGAATGATTCATTTGTTCATCTCTTCGAGACGAGTTACACGTTTTGTTATATATTGTTAATAACTCTTTCTTTATCTCGCTATTTTATCTTCTCCACACATTTAAATTACTTTTCTTTATCGTCGCTACAAATTGCAATTCAGCAGTGTTCTCGACCACTCCTTATATAATAATTAATCATTATATTATTTCAAGCGCTCTTTTAAAACGTGGAAATAATAATCAATATCAATCGACTTCGCTTCGTGCAAATGTGCACACGACACTCCTCTCTACAACTTGATTAACTCTTCTTTTTTTTGTTTTTTGTTCAATAGCTAATGCATTCTCCTAATGACGAAGAAGCGGGCGCGAGATCACCGATCGCTACGAAATCGACAATAATATACTGTTTAACATTACTCTCGTTTCATTGCCTAGTTAAAATATCGATATATACTATAATATACTCTAATAACGATAATGCAACGTCATTAATTTATTATTACACTTTGCAACTTAGAAAAATAGTCCTGGCACTCCGTGACCATGTCTCGCGGTAAGCTTGGCTCTTTCACATTTTTAATTAAAAATGTTACGTTCCAATGACTTTGATTTCTCGAAATTGGAACCTTCCAATTGACTAGTATTACTCCAACCATGGAATTGAATAGTACAGTGAAAAACATACTTTCTGCACCCATCAGCTACATTTATAATAAATTCAACATTAAATGTTGATTAATACAACAAAAGACAATAATTTTCTTTATTTATACGATGGTTCTTTTTCTCTGTGAAAAGTAAGACATTTATTATTCTTTTTTTCTTCAATAATTGCTAATTTTACTAGTTATTGCTTTATCATCCTTAATGAAACATATTTCAAGTTTTGAAATAAAATAAAATTTGTTCACTTAAATATTTTTCACTAACTTAAGTACTTCCCTTTGTGCACTTTAAGCTGAGTTACAGAAAACACTGTACAACCGTAGCACCTTTTTAAAGTCAAATCATCCCACAACATTTTAACCAAAGACACGTTTAACGTATAATTATAAGTAATTATGATTTTTTTTTTAATATATAAGAAAAGGTTTCATACATATTAATAAATACAAGCCAATGATCATCATTAGCGAGTGTCACTTTTTGATTTTGTGTTTAATTTTTTCAATATCATCGAATTCTTCTTTATAATTAAATTTAATATACTCTAGTAATTCGCGGCTGTCTCTCTAAAGTGAAATTCTTTCAACTTTGATCTATAACAACAATAATTATTTACAAAAACATATTAGTTCTAACGAAATAAAAACAACTATTCCTATCAAAAAAAAAGTCATTTTGAGTATTTTTTAAAAATTTCATAGGATTTTAAGTAATTTTTAGGAATATAAGGATATTTTGTGGAATTTTAAGGAAAATCAAGGAATATCAAGTAATTTTACGGGATTTAAAGGAATTTCACTAGATTTTGCAGGATGTTAAAAGGATTTTAAGGAATTTTATCTGACTTATTGAGATTCCTGAAATTAGACAAGGAATTACAAGTTTTTATATTTCAAAAATTGAAAATTCTGAAACGAGAAATTAATCGCACA
Source organism: Synergus magnus (assembly GCA_032275165.1). Taxonomy (NCBI): domain Eukaryota; kingdom Metazoa; phylum Arthropoda; class Insecta; order Hymenoptera; family Cynipidae; genus Synergus; species Synergus magnus. Next base: position 540,338 of record JAUESH010000042.1, read on the forward strand.
CAGAGTGCGCGGATCATAATTGCTAGAATATTATTAAAAAATTATGGAAAAATAAAAACTGATAGGAATTAACCGCAGTAGATCATTAAACGATTATGTTCATTAAACATAAAATATTTTCTAGAATTTTTTCCCCATTCCCATAATCAATTTTTAAATATTAATTTTCATACCGTACAAGAGTAAGAAGACGTCAATTTCTTCCGTAGTTGTTTTTAATTAGTGATATATTACTTTACAAAATGAAATTGAATAAATAGTGTTAACCAGACTTGACTTAAATTTTCTCTAAAAAATACCACTAAAACAACTATGCAAAAAATATATCTTGCCTCGTATGAACGATACTAATTATTCCCATAAATTGCACAACATACAAAGAGGAAAATTAATTTCCAGTAAAAAATCGATAACTGCTGTCGCGTCGCACGAGACGTGGAGACGGTATCAATAAAATCTATGAAAACAATTAACGAAACAACAGTAGTTCTACCCTTTTAAAGTTTCACGCGTTACTATATTACCTAATATTGATTCGTATAGTCGGTTAATACCTTCTTTTAAAATTCCCCGACCCCATCCCACAAATCCTTATCATCTTTTCTTTGATGCAATTGACGCTCTTTTTTCACTCACTTATTCACTCATTCATACAATCAAAAAATCATTCAGTATATTATACATTCAACACACTCATAAGCTGTGTTTCGTAAGCACGAGCGATCGGTCAATCAAAACGTGCACGCTTCTTCGATATATCGATATAATATATATATATTTATAATTCATATAATATATATGCTACTATGATAATTTTAGTCTCTACGGGTGATAGCATCAACGTCTTTTAGAATAATTCACTAAAGATGATGATCAATGAAAATCATGTATACATGATACGTCGCACGTATAAATACTGATAGAGATATACTTGCCTGCCGGTACACCGTCTATTTTCCATATTTATATTTATATATATATACCTTTTTAGTATTTATATATTTATACTTAGAATTTTCAATTCTCGAGCGATCCAATCGCCTGGCCTTGCCTATTTTTCCCACTCAATGTACATTAATATTTACTGTTACTACTAGATATTACTAGTTAGCTTTTCACCTCACATTCACTCATTCAATTCTTCTTCTTGACACTATTACAATTTTTATCGTTACATTTTGCAATCCTAAAGCAATTCTGATCAATTGCAAATATACTTCATCTTTATATTGATCATTTGGTTGACGAGAGCAAGAAACTTTGATCTACTAATTCAAAATTCAGTCATCATGAACATTTATCTATTATAATTATACGTATCTAAGCTTATATAGGATCTATATTCGTAACAGGTCCTATTTTTTCCGAAACATGAAAAAGTTGGTTAGATAAAAAATTGATAAACTACCAAGCTCATAACCTGTTTTTATATTTATGGGACATCACAACTTTTAGGATTCTCGTTTTCTCTATTGCAATATAAGGTTTTAACAATTACTTATTTTTTTTGTTTTGAGTATCTAACCAACTTTTAGAGTCTAGCATTCGATATTATTTCTCTGCTTAGAATTAACATTGATATTGATATACATAATACTATAAATTCATTTATTTAAAACAAGAACTAGTCTAAGTCAACTGTTGGCAATTGTTGGCATTCTCAAAGTTTCTTGTCGCTTTCAACCAATATTTTTGCAATTGATTTAACAAGAGTTTGGTTTTTAAAACATTTTTTCTGGTGTTGTTTTTTTCTTAATTTTCCTTTCACTCCCTTTTATTTTACTTTTTAAAATAATCCATCAGTATCATATTTTAAAAACAGTCAAGTTTTTCAATCTGGTGAATTATTTCATCAGGATATTCCAGTTTTTTTTACTAGATACAGTTTTTTTTTCACACACAAATCCACACTTTCCACCTCATAACCGTAAGCTTAAATCGTAGACTCGCATAATAAAGGGAGCTGAAGTTAAGAAATTACAATCAGTCAGTACTTAAATCGAATACTCGCCATTTGATATCAAAACCTCAATTTGAGTTCCCAAAATTTGAATAGCATTCTCTACTACTTATCACAAATAAATTCACTTTCAACTAAGGAAGGAAGTTGAATGAAAAAAACTTCAGAAACTCTAATTGCTGTTTTAATAGTTCACTTGATGATATATATGATAGTGGTTCACTTATGTTATAATATTAGTGATAGAAAATGGAATTACTAAGGTTCTCTTTTTTTTCTCAACAAACGCATCGTGTATGTAGATTTCCAATAAGTTTCAGGAATATATCTCTAATTCAATGACAAATTGTATCTGCGGTGATTAATGTGTATTTAATGCCTTTTTTCGTTAGAAAATAAATAGTTCGTTCAACCGTTCCGTCACTTTTTTAAGCAATAGTATATAATTATATATTCGTATTTTATGTTATATAGAGATGCGACGCTGCGTCGGTATCTCACTCCTACTTAGTTTTTTCGTTCCTTCCCCCTTCGTATAAAAAGCTATCAGATCTCAAAAAGGATATGTACGAAGACGAAGGTTTCGACGATAAATATCATTATTTTAAGCTTTCGCGTCGCCAAATTTAGTTATTTCTTCGTTAAGAGAAAGAATAGTCACTATTTTCAATTTAATTTCCTATTTAATTGCTTTTTGGAAAATTTCTTTTGTCTCCAATTTTTCTAACACAATTTCTGAAGATAATAACAATTTATGAAATAGCTACAATTTTCACATAATTTGTCCTAAAAATTGCTTCTTCTTTCTCTTATTTAATTTTTAAATTAATGATCAAAACATAGGAAGCACATAAATTTTAAGGAAAATCTAACTATAGAATTTTTATTTCATCTTTATCTTTATTTCATGTTTAGACCTGGATTAGGTAGATGATTGTGGATTACAATTGCGACTAATGCGAGGCGAATTCTCATAAATCTTGACCTTCGAGGCGATCACTATTGTGATAGTTAAAGTTACTCAAAGGAGGCCTATTGAATTGGTGTTTTTTTTAATTTGTTTATTTTTTTTATTTATCAGTAGGCCTATCTCCTGCGTAGCGATTCTAAGTAACATTTTTATGATATGTAGGACGATCTAAGCTTAGGGTAACCCAGCGATCTAATTTGCTTCTGCTTGGACAAGGAAGAAAGTCACGAATGTCCCCCTTAAAGATTCATAACATAATTTAAATATCTCATCCAATTTATAATTAAATAATAATTCAGAATCAATAACACTTCGGCTTTCATTCCCCCTCACAAACCTTTAAAAACGATTGGGTTGAAGTTGCCGACGTCTAGCCTGACGAACGTTTTATATATATATTTTTACATTTATTGGATTAAGAATATCAAAAAAAGTTCCCAAAAACATTTTATTTTTATTTATCTACTAGCAGAAATTTACCCGGCGGTGCTTGGGATTTAAAGATACTTCAAATGACTTTAAGGAATTTCAAGGGATTTCATAGAGACTTTAAATAATTTTAGGGAATTTCAAGGAATTTTAAGAAGGAATTCAAAAGATTTTATGAGATCTCATGGGATTTAAATAAATTTTAAAAGATTTGTTTAAAAACTTTAAGGGATTTCGCGGACTTTTTAGATACCAAAAGATTTTTTTAATGAATTTTGAGAGATTTGAACATTTTCTTAAATAAATTTTACGAGTTGTTGTGAAATTAAAAAAATCGTCTGAAACTTCAACCCAATTTAAAAATGATAATTTTAGGGAGACACCGTTAACAGGGCACTTATTACTAAAACTCGGCAAAGAGATCAATTATTCTTTTTTATAGAATGCTAGTCTCTGGTGGTGTACGTGGCGTGGCTATACAAGTACAGTATTAAATGTGAAGTGAAGAATATGTGGGATATGTATTTGAAAAAATTATGAAAATTACGCGAATCTGAAGAGTCATGAGAGGGCGAATGAAGTCTCGAATATGTACAACTTTATTTCTATGAAATACTCATTGTTTCCTCATCAAGTTTGCCTTTTCTAACGAGCGAAATCGAACTTCACTTGAATGTTCGTTCAATCGTTTATTATGAAGTGATCTCGAAATTTAACAACAATAATATTAAAGCACCTCGTATTACAAGTCTATTTTTTCTGATCGACTGCAATAAAACGTTATCAATTCACGATCGCCTTAAATACCCTGATTTTATTTTTAAACCGCGAATCGAATCAATAACACATCGCGTTTATAATAATTGCATAATTTTTCTAGGTTTTTCAAATTTTTTCTACATAGTTTTTTGGAATTTGCTATTTAGTTTCTCGAATTATTGAGATCTATTCGTCTAGAGTAAAAACGGGGCCTTCGTTTTCTTCGTAAGACGCTTACACGCGATCAATGAATTTTCATTTCATTGAAGCCTGAAGAAAACTCGATATTTGGTAAAAAAAAAAATCTTTCTCACTCTCTTTCTCTCTTTTTTTCTCTCTCTCTCTCTTTCTCTCTTAGAAATGTTTTAGTATGACAAACGTGGTCCATCTTGTTTTTAATAAGGTTATCAAAAGAAAGAGTCATTAATTTTTAGCGAACAAGTCGTCGTCTTCATTTTCGATGTTGAAATCGAACTTTTTCAAGACATTTAAATTAATTTAATACAATTTTCCATATTTTTTCTTTGTTACCAATTTCAGATTCGACTTGGTGCTGAAATTTATGACTTGCAAAAAGCAATAAATTGTTTCGTTAATTAATAGTCGATTAATACGATTGCACAAGATATTCAGGTAATGCAAGCGTAATCTTAATTATTTAAGTCTGTATTCTGCTTTGTCGATTTTCTGTTTTTCTCTTTGCTGCTATCATTTAACACTTTTCTTTGTTTTCTGATTTTCTTTGTAAATTAGGCAAAAAATCACGGTTACATTTGAGAGAAACAATACTACTGTAAAAGGGTTTTTATACTTCTCAATGAATATCAAAGTAAATCTATTTTTTTAAATAGAATTCCTCAATACCTTTCATGTTCTTTCATAATTTTCCTAATTTCATTGACACTATATTGCGTAAGTGTTTTTACAACTTTGGCTTACGTGGGAGGATTCAATTCAATTTGTACAAAGTAATGAATTGAAAGTGTGCGCTCAGGACGTCTGGAATTATTAATGAGAACTAATCAGACTGTTATGTTTCCTTACTTACTTTGTATACTTTAGAGGGTGTCATGAACTGAAAAAATGACAAGAAACGTTGTAAGGAGATGAGAGGGATATATACAGTAACATACTTTTCTTCAAAGAAGACAAATTCCCTTACAATCCCTTAACCATCTTCCTCACACGTTTTCCCATTGTTTCAGTCTCAGTGTCAACTATGACATTATTAGAACTGTCAATTTAAAAAATTGCGGCAGTGTGCTTCTTGTATATTATATTAACATGGAGCCCTTTGGTACATATTTGCTTTCACCTTATTTGATACACGTATTTCTGTTCGCTGTAATTTTTTTGAAATTTCCTCAAGTCAGTGAACCCCTCGTTAAAAGATCTTTATTTGAAACTTTGAAATTTGAAGAATGAGGTATCTAATTTTTCTTGAATGAGTGTACTCGATAGAGTGGCACAATAAAATTTAATCTCAAATTTAAGTTTTTAAAAAATTATACTTGGGTGTAATTTTGGGAACCCTTGGGTCAGAGTCTAGGCAGTTGTACGAGGGGACGAGAGTAGGTATAACTATAATAGTATATGGTATGATACACACACTATACAATGCTTTCAATCTCTACTGTATTAATTAATAAACGACTCTTTTCAACGATAAGACTAACTGTGCGAAATTAGTGTATTGCGGGTATTATGTTACAGATTGCAAATAGGGGGGCTTACGTGATTAGTCGTTCGTGCACGCGTCCCCTGCAGTCATTTTCACGAATAAACGTAACGCAGTCTGTTCTAATGTTACTTTAGACGTAGAGTAATAATACTGGATATTACTGGATTTCATAGTTTAAACTCCCTTTTCTTTTGTAACTCGTTAATTATTATCGCTTAGGTAAGTTTCAGGGTTCCCTCCTTTCTCCCTATTGTCAGACATATACAGTAGATTCATATATTCCTTTCTTATTCATCGCGTACACGTGTATATACAAATCGTATGTATGCCTGTATGTATATATGTATAATATATATATATTTATATATAATTAGTTTTGTTTTTGTATAATATAACTATTCATGTATGTATATCGTTAGTATCAATAGTTGTATCTCGATTTCCTTTTATTATTTGTTGCTGTTCTCATGTACGTGTACTGGCTAAAGCTACAAGTAATAGTCTTTATCAAAAGCACATGTATATCGTAACTATTCTATATAGAATATGTGTAATATAATATACTGCATATAAACTGAGTCTCATGTACGTCATTATAGTTTATGTTCCTCTCGTTCAATTTAGTCTTTGTGTATGTTTTTGTATTTCTATTAGTTTATTTCTTTGCGCTTTATTTTTGTTCAGTTCTCTGCTGATTCGATATAGGTAAAAGAATAAAAGATGAGAAGTAGAAAGTTAGAAATATGTAGATATTACGCTTAGAGATTTTCCCAAGAAGGGATCCATCCCTTCATGGGAAAATCTTGGGAAAAGTTAGAAAATTATTACGAATGTACAAAGCTTCGTTCAATGTTTAAGATACGATTTTAGGATCAGTAGCTCAAAAGCGCAAAGGTCTGAACTTGTTTAGGGCGATCGAAGAGTGAGAAAAATATTTTAAAAGAGTTCAAAAGTATAGTGAAAAAAAGTATAGTAGAAAAATCTTGCGTTAAGCAAGAGAGACTTTTTTCCTAAGTTGGTTTGTCTTTTTTGCAACCATGCAAATGAAACCTTTCATTCTCATTCTTAGATACATGTATCAGTATGCTCGTTCTCTTCACACAACAAATTTTATAACACAATCTACAAGTGCGATTTTCTTCATCTTTCGTATGATTTCCTACCTAGGCCTCGTCCTTCGCCCAATTTTTTTTCGATAGCATCGAGGCCGAAATCCTAGTTCTGGTCCCTTTGAGCACTGGCGTCTCAAGATTTTGGAACCCTTTGCTCTGTTGAGGCTTAATTGATGAAGAATTTCAATGATTCTTGGCAAGATGGTCTTCATCACTGGCCTCAGCATCCCCTTCGACGCCGCGTTCACCCTCTTCCGGATGCGCTGGATTTCCTTCCTCGGTGTCAATACTACTAGTTGGTGTTATTTGCTCTGGATTTTCATTCCTTGGGAAACCCAAATTTCCTCGGTCCTTGGTGCTGCTGTTGTTACTGTTGTTATGGCCGTTGTGATTGTTGCTGTGGCTATTTTGATTCATACTGTGAGGGTTGTGACTGTTACTGTGACCGTTGTTATGACCGTTATTATGACCGTTGTTATGACCGTTGTTATGACTGTTATTGTGATCACTGGTGTGACCATTATTGTGACTCTTATTGTTACTTCGCTCCTGGAAGGTCGAATCCTCACTGCTAGGGGAACCGGGAGATGAGACTATCACCTGAAAAAAAATGTAAATTTTTTTCATTACTTTCGGATTTCGAGAATCTAACGTTTCTAGTTACTACCTTAAGCTGACTGTTCGAACGCATTGTTCCATACTATTCCATTCTCTGCAATAGACAGGTACGCAAATTCCTACTGTCATCGGTACTTTTTAAATTTTTTGATGACAATTGAAACTTTGCTAATGAATTTTGCTTAAAGTAACTGATTTATAACTAACCTTTGTATTGAAAAAATTAGCAGTCACTAAAAGCTTAACATCAAGCACTTTTAAAAATACGATCGGATCAAAACCAACTTACTCCAAGTTATTTCTTGTAAATACGGTTTATTATATACATATGTTAATGTATAAGTATAATATGTACAAGTATTTGAATACAATTATTTTTCTCAGTCATTTTTTTTTGCTGCGCTACATACTAACAAAACCAATTTAATTAGGTCATTAATATCACCCACAAGTACCATGCGGACATATTGTTATCTGGGCATAATTAATACCATAAAAAAATCATCACGTCATCCTACAACTCTACCTTGAAAGGAAAATTGTATCAAATACCAGAGAGTATAGTGAATGCGATAAAATACGATAAAGAATTGTAGATGCACTTAAAGCCCGCAACTATACCGAAGATCTGACTATTTTTCAAGATTCTCATTAATATACTTAAATAAATCAATTAGGATTATTAAAGGTTCAACTGAAAAATTTCAAACTACTGTGCGAAATTTACGTATGTCCCTTAGCACATGTTCAGAACGTCAGCATATCGCGGTTAAACTGTACTCACAGAATGTGATCGGGATCACGTAAATTTATCGAAATTTAAAATTCCCAAAATTTAAAATCATCGAAATTTAAAATTCAGGTTGAAAATTGCCGAAAAACCAAATTTTCCGAAATAGAAAATTCCCGAAAGATAATAATAATACCGAAATTTAAAACTCCCGAAATTATAAAATTCCGGAAGTTAAATATTCCCGAAATGGAAAATTCCCGAAATTGAAATGTCCCGACATTAAAAATTCCCGAAATTTTTGTTTAAAATTTATTCCCAAAACTTTGGTTCAAAATTTCTCTTAAAAATTTTGAACAAAAGTTTTGAAAATAAATTTTAAACAAAAATTTCGGGAATTTTTAATATCGGGAATTTTCAATTTCGGGAATTTTATAATTTCGGGAATTTGAAATTTCGATATTATTTTCTTTCGAGAATTTTCTATTAAGGGAATTTTTATTTTTCGGGAATTTTCAACTTCGGCAATTTTAAATTTCGATGATTTTCAATTTCAGGAATATTAAATTTCGGTAAATTTATGTGATCCCCATATTATTAATAAAAATGGTGCTTTTCGATGTATAATATATTCTACTTGATTTATCTGACCGTGACACTTGATGCTTGCAAACAATTAATTTTTCCGAGTTGACGTCAAGTTGACATTTGTTTCGGAAAATGTTATGTCTTTCAATCGCAATCGCATCGCTGTGATTACTAATGACAACCTGTTTCGTCAAGACATCGACTGAAAGGTTAATTACTTGGGAAAAGTTCTGCATTTAATATTATGAAAATTAATTACTGAGAATTTTAAATACTATTGTTTGATATATTTTAAATTTCGATCATTTCAAAAACGTGTTCACTATTCAACTATAAAGAATTCCAAAATTTCCCACTTACTCAGATTAATAGATTTCATTAATTTTCATTATAAAAATCTTGAAATTTTCCACCAGGCTTTTGTGCAAATTTGCATAGTGTAAAATTAAAATGTTGAAGTAAATTTTTATATTTAAGATTTTGGACTAGTTCTACATTATTAATTTGAATTTGAAGGGACTTCAAAATATTTTTTGGTATTTCCTTCTATTTTATTTTAACAAATTTTAAGTGATTTCAATAAATTTCAATAGGTTTTTAGAACCTTTGAGAGATTTGATGAAATTTCACGACACTTCTTTAAATTTTAAAGGAGATTAAAGAAATTTTCAAAAATTACATTAGATTTAATGAGACTGAAGTTTACAATGTTTACGATAAACGAAAATGGAAAAAACTTTTTTTTCTGTAACATACAAGATCCAAAATTTTCTGTTGAAAAGTAGTTCTATACAACCCAATAAATGACCCACCGAAGTTTCTACCCCCTCGCGGATTTGTAACTCACCCCATATCATCCCTTAGTCCGAAAAAATTCACCAAAAATTCCGTAATTCGTTGGGTCAAAATTTTTTTGCTGATAATAGGTCTTCTCAATGCTAAAAGATATCCTAAAAACTTTCATCCCCCTACTTCATTTGGAAATCACCCCATTTCATCCCTTAGAGCTAAAAAATTGTAATTTACCCTAAAACGTGGGGTCAAAATTTTATTACTGATAATAAGTCTTCTCAAAGTTAAAAGACATTCCAAAAAGTTTCATCCCTCCAGCTCGTTTGGAATTCACCCCATATCATCCCTTAGACCTAAAAAATTCACCAAAAATTCTCTAATTCGTGGGGCCAAAATTTTATTGTTGATAGTAAGTCTTTTCAATGCTAAAAGACATCCCAAGAAGTTTCATCCCTCCAGCTCATTTGGAACTCACCCCATATCATCCCTTAGACGTAAAAAATTCACCAAATATTCTCTAACTCGTGGGGTCCAAATTTTATTGTCGATAATAAGTCATCTCAATGCTAAAAGACATCTCAAAAAGTTTCATCCCTCTAGCTCATTTGGAACTCACCTCCATGTCATCCCTTAAACCAAAAAGTTTTTTGTGCATATGGGGTGAGTTCCAAATGAGCAGGAGGAAGGAAACTTGTTTGGGTGCCTTTTAACATTGAAAAGTCTTATTCTCAGCAATAAAATTTTGACCCCACGAATTAGGGAATTTTGGGTGAATTTTTTCGGACTAAGGGATGGTATGGGGTGAGTTCCAAATGAGCTAGAGGGATCAAACTTTTTGGGGTGTTTTTAGCGTCGAAAAGAATTATTATCAGCCTATATGAAAAATGCATTTCATCGAAAAATAAGAAAGTTATGGTTAATGTAGTTTTCAAAAATTAATTTTTCGACTATAAGTTCTCAAATAATCAAAATTCAAAGCTGATGTAAAAAGAAGAAAGATTCCTTATGTCCTGACGAATCGATTGACTTATGTGATTAATGCATTTCATCGAAAAATAAGAAAGTTATTGTTAATTGTAATTTTTAAAAATTAATTTTTCGACTATAAGTTCTCAAATAATCAAAATTCAAAGCTGATGTTAAAAGAAGAAAGATTCCGTATGTCTAGACGAATCGATTGACCTATGTGATTAATGCATTTCATCGAAAAATAAGAAAGTTACGGTTAATTGTAATTTTCAAA
>JAUESH010000042.1:578078-600246 GCA_032275165.1 Synergus magnus
TTTTTTCAAATTTCGAATTTCACTTTTGATACCTGACGTCACAGCGTGGACAATACTTTTACTCGTTCTCGAGCGTCTGTCGCCTTCTTGTCCAGAACTCCTCAATTATCTATGCTACATAAATTGGGTTGAAGTTTCAGACGATTTTTTTTTCATTTATTGGAATAATAATATAAAAAAAAGTTTTCAAAGTTCTTATTATTTATTCACTAGCAGAAATTTATCTGGCATTACCAAGAGATTTCATAAATTAAAATAAATCTTTGGGCTTTGCGGTGAATATAAATATCTTACTTTTAGTTGACCGGGGAAATTTGAAAAACTTGACCGGGAAAATGTATTTTACATTTATTCTATTTTCTTTGTATTACAATGTTAATTCTGTTAATTCGGCATTATATAAACTTAAAGATATTTAATCCCTGGAAATAATTTAATAGTAATAAAACAATATACATCAATATGCATAAGACAAGCATGTCTGACTATAAATGGATATAACTACTGAAATGACGTGCAATCTATTTTCTGCAATTTCATTTATCAAGTTCTAAGAAGTATCATCAAATATAATATAAATTGCATTATATTGCAATTATAAAATAGTGTCTGACCATAAATTAGCGTAACTACGGAAACTATATTTCATCTCGTGTTTTCATTAAGTTTTTTCAGTAATTCTTTGATAATCTCAAAGATTCGGTCTAGGAACTTTGAGATTCGGACTGTAACATAAAACAGAAGATTTTAGGCCTTGGTTCTTTGATACCCATAACAAAGTATGCTACATATTACCACAAGTCGCAACCGTTGCAATTTGAAGTAAACTTTCACAGCATATGCTACCCCTACCGAAATCCTTTCCCCACATCCATCTTCGTACACCCCTGCAGCTTACTATCGCACGCACACCCATACTCATCCAGGATCGAATGAACGCACACCTACTTGACCAAAAGCGCTTGCGTGGGAGTATAGTACATATGTACTATACTCTACTCCACGGGGTGAACCAACCACCGCGACTGGTAGAGTCTGCGCCCTCGCACCAGACAACATGTCCGCCTTCGGTCTTTGGGGTTGAGGGATGCGGCGCTTCATCCTCGTAGCTTAAATTACACCGACGCGCCCGTGAAACCTTAACTACCTCGCGTAAAACCATCGCACATCCCTAGTCCCAGTCCCTCTCTTTCTGCAATTTGGACCTTTTAGGTCTAAACCTGAACCCAATATTTTCTCGTGAATCCCTTCGAATCTGTGAACCAGCGTTCGAGTCACAGTGCGCGCGAACGCTTAGCTTTTCCCGCGAAACACGGTGGTTTCTTTTCCGGTGTACGCGGCAGTGCGGTGGAGTGCGGTGCGTGGAGCCTCAAAAAGAGATAGATAGCCCAGAAGCACGAGTGAGAGAGTGAGCGAAACGGGGATAGAGAGAGCCGAAGAGGTGGGTCGTATTGATTTTGACGGCGAAACACCGTGACTCGTGAAACTGCCATCCGAAAACCCCGTTTCCACGACTTGCAATAAGGGGGTTGCAATAAGGAAAAACCTTCCAGGTAGGTCCAGTCTTCAGATCACTTGGTCAGCCTCCTTCTGCCTTCCTTCCGTAGCCCACTGGAACCATGCCTTTTTCGTGCACCATGCAATCCCATGCCTCATGCTCCCTCTTTCCGGCTCTTTCCCTCTTTTTACCCTGTCAAACCTCTCTTGAAAAAAGGGGATATCGATCCACTGGTCCGGGACATCGTCCGGAACGCCACCATGAAGTGGCACCTGGTTTTTGTTTCCGACTTTCTTCTGCCTTTTGCAGTCCTTCTGAAACACCCTTCACGCATTCTATTCCGCTCTATTCCTTTCACTGCTACGTTTTTATTCATCTCTTCTTCTTCAGAAATGTCTGGTTCCTTTATGAAAAGAAATGAATAAATCTTCTTGAGTTTGACTAGGATATTCTCCGAGGGGGGCTGGGGGGGCTGGTTCGATTGGGATTTACGGGGCTGTACGACGTTGAGAATGGCGGCTATTTTTTGGCCGCCCTTAACGTGCGTATTTGTCTTATCGATTTGAGCTGGTTCTTTCGGCCGGCATAAAGCAGTCCGGTGTCTGAATACCGAGGTGGATACTGGGTAGGCCAGGCTTATCGTCTGGAAAAAATCTCCCGCACAATCCTATAGTTTGAATCCCTACGGGTTGTATGGGTCGCTTGAACGCTTCATGGTCTGGAGCTCCGGTGCCCCTAAAGGCATACACGTGAGCCAGCAGAGATCGAGAGGAAAAGACCGATAACGAGCTTTCCCTTTCTCTAGTGCAGATTTAGGTTGATGAGAAGCTGTAGGGTTTTGGAAATGTGTTCTGAGCTGGATTGAATTGCTAGAGAGAGGCTGGGAGGGAAGGAGGATTGCGGAGAGCTCTTCTGGAGAGAAATTTCTTTTTGATATTTTCTTGAAATACACGGAAAAAATTAGTTATCGAAATTTTCCTTGACTGTTATCGACTTTAGGATGTGCCAAAAGTTTTCAAATGTTTTATAAACTTTTTCTAAAATCTGAAGTAATCTTCGTGAAGAATTATAAAACAGTTTTAGAAACTTTACTTGACTTAGTCAAGATGTGAAGAGTCAATGAAAATTTCGAAAACTGTTTTTTAATTCTTCACGAAGATTACTTCAGATTTTAGAAAAAGTTTATAAAACATTTGAAAACTTTTGACATATCCTAAAGTCGATGACAGTCAAGGAAAATTTCGATGACTAATTTTTTCCGTGTAGGGGAGATATTTTTGATAAACGAGTACTCCAGTTTTCAATTGGGTTGACAATTAAATTAAATGAAGTTATATTTCTTTTGAAGAAAAATATAATTCACCAAAGCAACCAAAGAACTTCATACGAAGGGTTGTTAGTCGGGCATACTTAAAATCGATTTTCAGGAACAAGTTCCTCAGAACTAGATGCCGTTTAGCCGTCGGTTTGTCACGATTTAATTCAGCTTCAGGATGTCTCCGAGACATTTTTTTGGCTTCTGTTTAAGTTGAAATTTCAATTTTGAGAGCGAGACTATAAGACTGCAGTTTTAATGTACCACTGATTATACACATTCTCTTTATAGACTTTATAGAACTGTTAATTCTCTTCAAATTCAAATTCCTGGCTCTTTTTTGTATACCTAATAATTTTCGAGAAAAGTTTTTTGATAATCAAACCTTTTTGAACAGATATAGAATTTTCCTTCACAGTAAAAAAGAATGCTCAAAATTGTTACACCTTAAAATTTCTTTGGCCTTAAATTCAGAGATAAACTTAAATTCAGTAAACATTTATCCTGAATTTAAGTAAAGATATGATTAAATTCTGGAATTCAGATATAGAACTTCTTAAATTCAAACATTTTTATACTGAATTTAAGTTTATCTCTGAATTTAAGGCCAAAAAAGTTTTAAGGTGTAACAATTTTAAGCATTCTTTTTTACTGTGTTGTTTTCAGGGTGTCTACTGTGCGAGAATTTAAAGAAATCTAGGAATTGTCCAGGAATTTTAAAAAATCCGAGAAAATCCAGAAATTATTTTTGATTTTATTTTTGATGCGGAAATTGCATTTCCAATTTGAAAAAACTTTTCCGGATAAACAGTCTAAATATTTTTAACACTTGCATTTTTATCATAAGAGGGACCTTATATGTATAAGCGGGAAAAATGCGGGAATTGTCCGGAAATTTCGTGAGAAGAATTGAGTAGACACCCTGATAATTTAGTAATAATTTATCAATAATTTATCTAGCTCGTCACTTATTGAACAAGTATTTATTTCGAGCGTTACTTTGACCTACTTTGAATTAAAGATAGTGTAGTAAGTCTCCCCTTCTGTCACGTGTGCCACTATTTCCCTATCTATCAATTTGACCTACTTCTGATTTACATTATTCTGGTGTAATTTGAAAAATTGTCAAAATAATGTTAATTTTCGTTAATTTTGATAATATCTTTCTAATTTTAAAATAAACGTAATTTTTATTAGAAAGTTATTTATCCAAAAGAAAGATAAAACGCTAATGAGCGACCCTTTTGTCTACCTGGCTTGAATAAAAAATAAATATCTTATTTTACTTTTATTGTTATATTTGACATAAATGTCAGAAACAATTTTGAACGAAGACTTACTGCATTCTCTCGTAAACGTCAAGTACATTTGTACCCAAGTCATAATGAAGAAATAAAATCCAGTTTTCCAATCAAGGTGCGATAAAACAATAAGAAAACGAGTTTCAAGTTATTATTTGTATATATATATATATATATATATATATATATATATATATATATCTACAAGTAAATAATAAAATGGATATTTATATTTTTCATATTTTAGGTGGAGAAACGGAAGAGCAGAATGAAAAAAATCTTTGAAAAATGGACGAGCAGGGACCGATCGGCCCATCACACGAGAGATGATTTTTAGAAGGTAAAAGAAAAATTTTTTGCTAATTTATCATTCTTTATTTTCTAGAAATCCAATCGAAACAAGGTATTGAAAAAATACTATAACATCTTTGGGAAATTATAAAAGTGAAGATACCCTTTAGAGGCGGAAGATCAAAGATTGAAGGATTGATGCTAAAATTAATCCTATAACTGTTGGTGTTCGAAGTAAATTAAGTCACCGTTAACTTGTTGATAGTTTCAACTTGGAAAAGTTTCCTTGACTTAACTTTTACTGATGAGCAAAACAAACTGAGCACGACTCTCAGCGGAGCAAAAATTTTCGTGCTTTCACCTTACATGTTATTATGATTACACCCCCGGTCCACAAACTCCGTTCATCTCTTTTTTCTTGCTACCCACTCTACTTCATTTTTTGCGCGAAACAGTCTTCTTGAGCAAAGTGACTTCATCGATTCCCCTGGGTGTGACTTTACTGCCCCCGAGATTTTGAGAATTACTCTATGTTATACTAAATGGAAATTGACTAAGAAACTTTTAACTTTACTGTTTTTGCAATTTAAGTGTCGCATTTAATGAGAAACTCCGTATAACTTATTTTTTCGTTTGGAAACATTTTTAAATCCTCAAGGATTCAGTAAATTTAGAACTTGTGAAGAGTTCAGAACGAATCTTTAGGCTTTTTTTAGGTGATAGGTTTTTTTTCATGTTACCTAATTGTTCGTTGCTCTTATATAAATTACATCCAAATTATATTGTAATCAACTAAATGAAAGCGTTAATTTCTAAAATTCTAGAAGAATGTCAATTTGACGTTAATATAAAAGAAAACGACTTTTTCATGTTATATTAATTGAAATTTAATTTCAACTTTGTGAATTTAAATAACGAAAAATTGTTTTAACAAGTTATTTACTTGTTCATTGCTGTACATATCTCACCAGTTGTAATTTTCACTTCCATTAGGACGTGTAATCGTTTCTCTGGGTAGAACCAAAATAAAGAGAGTACATTGCTCCAGGTGTGTGAAGAACATAAACAATTTCTCTCACCCGTTTTGCGGGTACATTTGCTATACCTCTTTCTAATTAAAACTTTTAGAGCTCGAATAAAATATTGTACTCTTAGAGACATAAATATCCGAATGTTCATACGCAAAATGGGTCTTTTGAAAGTTAAAGTTTATTTCGGTTGAATTATATTACTTTACGCATAAATTCAATTAAGGGAGAGAAGCGATTGGAAAGAGCTGAAAAAAGCCATCACACAAAAAAATTGGAAGACAGCTTCTGACCCTAAATGGGCATAACTACTGAAATTATGTAAACCTTATTTAGTGAAATGGATAAAATGTATCTGTTCTTTTAGATTAGGGGATGTTTATACCCGGTGTTAAAGCTCTCTATATAGTCTTGATCGCAGACGGGGATTAATTAAACTTGGCATCCGGATGCAGTATGATTTAGATGGTCTCTTGCAACTCGAGTTGAATCGAGAGTTGGAGAAATGCCCTTGGTAAAAAGAGCAATTAACTTATAAATAAATTGTGTAGGATATTGTGCAGAAGATACATAGTTTAGTTCAGCAAAATGAGGTCACATAGCAAAAAATATAATGCAAAAGGAATATTATTACAATAATCTAAGTATATACTTTTCGCCTGTGCTTATACACATATGTAGATGGTTAGGCAGTTATTTTTTCCAATTTTTCACGTTCCCTTGATGCAGAGAAACGAGCAGTTTCTATTTATGCTCAGTGAATATAGGCCATCGAAAGGAAATATAATGAGAAATGTGGGACAAAAGCTCGAACGCAAGGCACCTACATACATTTATATTATGGAGTAGTAGTAGAAATGATCACTCAACCATCTCAAAATCGATATCTAAGCGAGTGTGAGAAGCCGTTAATAAATTATTGCTGATGGATTTGAGGATTTTCGCGGTTTACGAAGAAGAATTGAAGGTACATAAGAGAGCTTGGTGGTGGAAAAGTAAGACTTTGAGCCAAGACCATTCATACGGGTGTGTATCTTTAATGGAGTGTCAGTGAGAAGGGCACTACTGAAGTATCACTCTTGCTATCTTTTATTATTCTCCACGGCAAAGCACGCCTGAATTATTATTCTCGGAAAGACTCTCTTTCTTCGAAAAGTAACTTTATTCAAATAAATGCAAACAATTTTTAATTATCAAACCAGGTTTTTTTCTTCTCGAAAAACAATGTAGAAGTCATAAATTCACAAAATAAGTTTCTTAAATGTTGTTGACATTTCAGAAGTCAAAGATAGATATCAGAGAAAGGGGAGTGTTATTTATGTAAGTTCACATATTGCAAAGCACGCAACTTATACAAGACATTAAAAGGCAAATTACAGGTGTTAAGGCCAGCAGTATATTATAATTTTGCTCGCAATTTTGCTACACTCATGTTCGACATATCTTGACAAACTGATGTTCATTATTTTTAACGAAAGGCTGTCTGCCTTAAAGTGACCTTTTCTACTGAAATTAAAATTTAAGAGAAGACATCAGTGATGTTACTAGTCTGACTGACGCATTGAGAATAGCGTATTGATCAGAGGTTTCCTAAATGTCGGAACCCCTTCTTGGCTTCTTATCATTGAAGGACCAGATTTTGAGGGTTGTTTTTTTTTGTTTTGTTTCAGGAAGAGGGCATGACGCACCGGACTCATGCAGTGGCGAAAACACGTGCGCATCAAGTACGGTGGTCGAGTCGGTGTCGGTCAAGGGCAGCGGGATCGGGAACAAGTGCAGCTGCAGGTGCGCGTGTTGCAGCTGCAGCGGGACAGGGGCGCGCGACTCAGCTACGTCTGTCATCAGCCTCAACTCTCATCGACGGCTCGCCGCAGCAGCAGCGTAGCAGCCATGCTCTGCTGCGGCCGCAGAAAAGTAAGTCGACATACACACCTTAATTTCAAGAAGTTCGACGGACACCCAAAAAAGAACGAATTTTATAACAATTTTTGAGAAGAACTTACAAATTCTGTAAAATCTAGAAGCTTTGCCCGTTAATACACATATCAATTTTGTGTTTTATCTAAAAAAAAAGTGATGCTACTATATACCTCGAAAATATCGAACACATCGTTGTCGAAAACCTGATTGGTTTTTTGGAAATTACGCAAAGTGTGTGAATGTTCCGAATTTGAAAACTATCTACAGATTATTTTCGTTGTCAAAATGATACCCATCCAAAAGGTTTTATTAAAACGATATTTCAACGATTTTTATGCAATTTATTGTGATTTTCAGAAATTTTAAGGGATTTTACCAGTTACTGCGACTTTCTAGAATCTAAAGAAATTTAAAGACCTATAATTAGATATTAATTATACTTATAATTTCATAATCGCTCTACTTTCTTGTTATGACAACAAGAATTTGAAAAATGAAGATAGTAACGGTTAGTGCCCTTGTAAATATGCATGGATTCCAATTCACCCCACAGGAAATTAACATTTAATAAATGCATTCATATTTTCTCTTGAAGGAAAAATATGTTTCTACATTTTTTCCTGACTGAAGAGTGAAAGGCACATTTCCGTTTTTGTGCAGGAAAAAATAACTAAAACCCAGTGGAAGAGAATAGTGAGAATTCATTATATGAAAGCGGCTATTATTCGTGGAGGGAACTGGTGTACGCGAGAACTTAAAAATACATCATGAAATGGATTAGCAGATTCGGAATGTATAATTAGTTTCTAAATAGAGTGACATATATACATATATATTTATATATAGAAGAGAATAGAGTCTTTAAAGCTATTGAACTAACCATCTGGAAAGGGTTTCCGAGGTTTCAAGTTCGGTGCACATTATTAAGTCCACACTATACACCACTATAAATCTCGCGAAAAACCGAATCTTAATACAGTTAACGAAGTTATCGACGTTCAACTCGAATTTGTAGAAACGATCATCGACTGCGAAATGAGCCTCGGCATGCGATATTGCACGCCATTTGTACATTTACACAAGGCACAAAAATGTTAGTATTCAAACTTTCAATTTATTTTTACTTCAAAGTTATTCTTGCTTGTAGCATTTTTTATCAGAAATAGTTATTTGCCAGCATTACAAAAATTCTTTTATAACACACTTTAATACTAAAGAACTGCATTAAGTTGATAACAAGTTTAGATAACACTCTGATTTAATATTTTTCTCTATATTTTATGGGATAAAGTTTCTTCCTTCGAGCAAGTTTGCTCTTTGAACGAGTCATAAAAAGTTTGAAGTACTATATTCACCGTACACGTTTATCCCTCACAAATTTTCGACCGCGTGTCGTCGTCGACAGCTTTTCACATGGGTCAGCGTGTTCGAAGAATATTACTTGTCCTGCCATATGTCCCGCAAACTTGACGTACACGTACATATTGCACCATGTCACAAAATTCCGTTACGTGAGCAGATTTGAAAACACAATTTTAAAATACTTTAATTCCATTACTGTTATAAACAAATTATCAGAAGTAGATGAAAAAAATTAATTAATGTTGAATAAAATGTCTCTATAAGAAAAAAACTTCTGAAAATTTGTGACAAAATATGCAAAAATTGTCTTGGCATTGCTCCTTTTTACCACGTTTTTATTATTTTCTCTCAAAGGAAAGGAAGCACCAGTCCGTTAAACTTGCCGTTTTCTTTCCCTCCCTTGGCACTTCTACCTTGGATCGATGTGCCTCCTTTACAATCGCGATTATTCAACTTCTTTCCTCATCGCTTTAATCCAGAGTGAAACTGAAATATCCGGAACGTTGTGTCGAGATTCAATGGAGGATTCCCGATAACTTTCAATATCCAATACTTTCAAGAAATAAAAGGGAAGGAAATGGAGGCATGTCGGTGATCGAGAAGGAAGCGGAAAGACAAATAAACCTGAAAAGATGTCTATTCGCGATAAACCGAAAATTCTTCAACCTCACTACCACGCCCGACTACAGTCCAACGAACAAAGTGTCACCAGCTGCACCGAATTCTGCAGTAAACTTGTTTTGAAATTTTTTCTAAAATCCTTCCCAACAAAACATACTCGTAAAAGTTTATATGAAAAAGCGAAGAAATTTGTCTTCTTTTACAAATATGCCAAAGACATAAATTCAATTTCTCATAAGATAATAACTCAGCTTCTCATTATAGGACAAAAACTGTGACTTGAATCCCTTCGTTCCGTTTGTTATAGTAGACAACTGTCTCTTTTTTTGTCTTGCTTTTTAAATAATATTAGTGTACGATCGTGTAAAACCTTCTACTTGCTCTTTTCACCCCATCATTCCCTCGCTTCACAGTAGGAAATCCTCTGTAAGCCTCTAACTGTTTTGTTAGACACGATCTGTTCGCTGTGTTTTAACTGCTCGTTCTCTTTGGTTTCCGCTACTATCAAATGAATTCTAGTTCCCTACTTATTCCGAAACGAAATCCTCTTAACATTTTTATCTAGACAGATGTCTCGATTAAGATATTTGTGTAGAGTACATGTTGAATGTTTTCATATTGAGATATGTCAGGTTTTCAGACCCAAGGATTTTAGATTTTGCATGTTTTTAAGTTTGAAGAACTTGAAGTGTTTTTAAATCTAACTCAATGCAAGATCTAAGATGTCTTAGATCTTATATTGCACGGAGAGAAAGCTATGGTTGGACCAACCATGAAAATGGAAAAATATGGGGCAACCATAGTTATGGTTGCTGCAGCCAAAGTTTGGTCAGCGCAAACATTCAATTGCTTAGCTTAGCCATTTTTTTGGTTGCGCTGACCAAATTTTGGCTGCTGCACCCATAACTATGGTTGCAGCAACTATAGATATGGTTGCCCCATATTTTTCCATTTTTTATGGTTGGCTCAACCATATCTTTTCTCTCCGTGTGAGTTAGATTTAACCATTTAAAAGTTAGCTACTTTTTAAGACAATTATTTGTCCGACTAAAAAGAATGGTTTCACTTAAAATTACGCGTCCCACTATAAACACCGATTCCACTTAAAATGATCTGTTTCACTGAAGAGTACTTCTTCCACTTAAGATGATGTGCCTTGATTCTTGAAAAGAATTGAAATCTGAAAAACTGCAAAATTTTCAAAGGAAAGGATACCTAAGTACACAAAAGACGATTTCGAAGATAGGACAGATATGAGAAAACGTTTTTGGAAATGGGACATGCCAAGTCCTTTTGTGACAGAATTCCTTTGAGAATATATTCTCGAGGCTCTGTTGTCGACAAGTTCGCGGTTAGCTATATTGATATGGCAGGTCTTTTTCTATCTTCAAACCTCATTACTCAGCCATCGTAAAAGAAAATTCCGATTCAGCACAAGTGCGCAGGCTGTTCTATCGCTTTCCGGAACTTAGTTTTACGTTTCTTCCGCGTATCCCTCGCAGCATTTTCTCGGATATTTTGCATGCTTCTGCGAAACCCTTTACCAGCGAGGCATTACGTGCATTGAGTCCACGTGCACGCGAACCAGAAGTTTTGTAAGGGCTGCACGTTATGGCATGCGTTCCTATATATAGGGCAACTTGTGCAGGCCGTGTTCAATTTTTCTGGACATGAGACTTCATCCGAACTGGATTACATTTTTGTATCAGCATGAAATACCTTACATTTTAACTGAAAATTCCTTCTAGACCTATGCACTACTGTGGAAACAAGCCATTTATCAAAAATTGTTCACTTTTTATATTTTTAGAAATAAAATTAAGAAAAAGTTTTTAAATTATGGATGTTTCACATAAAAGACTGCTTTTTTAGAAAAGCCTAACCGAACCAGTGTTTGATACGTTACTATCCGAAAGTAACGCGTTACCTTTCCATTGATTTTTTGTATTACATTTTTTATACACTAGAATGTCATGCGCGTATGAAAGCACACGCCTTTGTCAACTATTTATGCTTACGATAATTTATAAAAATCTTATGTAAAATATCTTAATCTTTAATAATTAAATAATTTAATAACGAGAGGAATGGCTTGGAAAAGTTATAATGGTTTCATACATTGTTTGAAAAATCAATACGAAGTTTTATGAATAATTATCGTCTTAACTGGACGCGGTATCTGGAATATCGTTTATTGAACGTATTTTATTATACGTGGCACTCAGAGTCAAAAGGGATAAATTCACATACTGTGGTTTGCAAACTATCGGAAACTAAAGCCCAACGAACTTCCATCAAAGTACACCTGAACTTAGAACTATCAATTTGATAGCACTAAATTACATCTTCGATCCCTATATGAAACTATGTCAAATTTTTTGTTCAAAGATACGTGCTAGCTCACTTTACTTATGCCTATGTACTGAAACGTACACGGAAAGAATTGAATCAGAATTTCATTTTGAAAGTTTGCCAAAACGCGGAAAATATCGAGACTTAAAAATTCTCAACATTTTGTCTATGAATTATACATGGTAAAATTGTTAAGGTTTTATTGCAATAATACTTTATATGCTATATTATTCGTAATACAAATTCATTATTACTCTTAACACAATAATATTTCTTAAATCGATTTTAAAATTTATTAAAAGTTGTTCAAAGTGGACTTTAAAACTGATTTAATTGAAGATCTCACGTTCCAAGAGATTCCAAATTAAAATCGCATATAATAGACTTTGTCAGCGTATAATAGAATGGAATTGTACCCAGAGTACTAACAGCATACACGTAAGCTTACGCGTAAAGGACGAAGCATTGAGATTGAGCTAACCTACTTACAAGGCTAGGCATGTTGAATTCATGTTTCACCATAGAAATAACGCATCCCAACTGCAGTTCTCTGCCGAGAAAATCATTCCCTTTCCATCCACGTATCCTTCCACGTCGTGTGTTCACTTTTTGTTCATCTTTTTCCTTTGTTAAAGTTTTTCTTTGGGTCTCTTTCTTATATTTCTTATATTTCTTATATTTCTTATATTTCTTATATACATATACATACGCAATTCCATCAGAATATTTTGGATATGATTCAGGAATAAATTTTTAAAAAAAGTTTTGAAGAAACTCAAGGTATGGAATAATCTTGGTTTAAAAGAATCCTGGGTCGAATACTGAGGTCAAATCCAGTCTTCGAGAAGGACCCTCGATCGAAAAGAGATGCGAGATAAAGCGGACACTAAATTCTTATTCTAGAAGCCTCTTCTCAATTTAAAATGCGAGGAGTCCTGTCCGAGAAGATAAAAGTGCATTTCACTGTCCTCGAAAATCAATTCTGTGAATGTTGAGAAAATTAAGTCATTGCATGGAAACGTGAAATGTCTAGGAAGAAAAATATCTTTTATTACATTAATTTACACACAAATTAAAACACTTGCAACACTATTCAATAATTGAACTTTACTGGTGTGATGTGCCTTTAGTTAATTTCTCGATTGATTAAAGCACTGTCGTTCAATTACGAGGTCAGAACTCTCATGAGGGCATGCCACGATTACATACTATGTTTCAAGAGATGGGAACAAACCATGTCGATCAATGTTAGGTATTTACTTTAAAGGGACGATAACGATGCAGTCACTACTTGCGAAAAAAACATCGGAAACGAGAGTTTTATTACTGAGCCTTTTGTGAAATTTTATTGTACAATATATTAATCAAATATGTCCATAATTTATGAGGGATATTAGTAAGCAAATCCCAAATCATAAAGGGGGTTTGTCTCTAGCCCGAGGTCGTAAATCACGGATCCCCATATCATGGATTACGTTTATCAAATGTACTTTGTTTATTACCTGATGCAGTTTATCGATTTTTCACATTATTATGAGGTTGCTTCAGCAAGTAAGTTATGGTAAGTTTCCGAGCAGAATCGTAAAATTTAAATGATATAATATACAGTCAAATACACTTCCTTTTAGAAGAAAAGCTTTAAATGCTTCATTGTATTACTTGCGGTTGAAAAATCTGGTAGAGATAAAATGGTGCATTTCTCGTATCTATTAATTCCAGCAACAATAAAGTTTTGCGCAACATCGTCTTATGATAAAAGAAATATGTAAGACCACCGTATCAAGTATGCAATATGCATATACATGTAATCGCGGTGGCTGCAAGTACTGTGAAAACTCCCTGCTATACGAAGCTCTATAACGAGCGTAAGTATGAATAACGACTCGGAAAAGCTCAAACTTGACTACCTGAAACTTCCCAGGATCAATAAACGTTGCTGTATTTCACGTTTTTCACCGGTATTAAATGGCTTGCCGCCAACTACAAACAAAAAGTAACAATCTTTTTTTTCCAACTTTTCAAAAGTAGGTTACATTACTGGGGCTTAATTAAAAATTAAATTAAGACAAGAGAAGAGACTATGCAAGATTATTTGTGGGGTCAATTTATATTCAGGTGCGAAAGAAAAATTCCTTTTTATTTGACTTGAAGAAAATTTAATTAACCTAGGTTTCTTATTATTTCAAATTTATTCTACGAATTTTTATTGTTCACTGATTTCCCAGTATAGAAAATTCACTAAAGTTTCATGGTGATTCTTGATACATACACGGAGAGAAAAGGTACGGTTGGCCCATATTAAGAAATATGGGGCAACCATAAGTAAATTTTGCTGCAACAACCATTAATATGGTTGCAGCAACCATAGATATGGTTGTCCCATATTTCTCAATATATATGGCTTGCCCAACGTGTATACATCATATATACGGAGCATCACATTTTTTTGAAAATTTTTATTTTTAACCCTTAAAAAATACTTTTCTCAAAAACGGCTTGGGGATTTCGCTCAAAATTTTTTTGCGTACTATTTTTGAGCCCACGGTGTGCCTGAACCAACTTTAAATGCAAGGTCATAGTACATCCAATTTTTTTTTGGATTCGATTTAGGGGCTCAAAAATAATGCGCAAAAAAATTTGGAACCAAATCCCCAGAGCCGTTTTTGAGAGAAGTGTTTTTTAAGGGTTAAAAATAAAAATTTTCAAAAAAATGTGATTCATATTTTTATTTTTTTCACTTTATTTAATGAAATATGGTAAATATATATCATATCAGCCCATATCAATACTGAAACAAAAAATAATTTATTTATTTATTATATTTTTTTTCTAATAAATTATTTTTTGTTTCAATATTGATATGGATTGATATTACATTTAATTACCATATTTCGTTAAATAAAGTGAAAAAAATAAAACTATGCATCACATTGTTTTGAAAATTTTTATTTTTAACCCTTAAAAAACACTTTTCTCAAAAACGGCTCGGGGGATTCGGTTCAAAATTTTGTTGCGCACTATTTTTGAGCCCCTAAATCGAACTAGAAAAGAAAATTTTATGTGCTATGACCTTGGATTAAAAGTTGGTTCAGGCACAAGGATCCCGTCAGATTTGACTTGAACTGGTGTAAATCTGCGAAAGAAAGTTTAGTTTGGAAATTTATTGTGATGTTAAATAAAAGCAACCAGACTACGGCACTGGACGTCGTAGTAAGGGTTGGCGGTGGTGGTAGTACGCAGTAGTAGAAATAGTAATGGTGGTGTGGTGTGTACGCAAGCGTACGCACGGAGAGTTCAGTATGAGAGAGTGGTTGATGGAATTTGGCGGGGGCAAGGATCCAAGATAGGGATGATGGTTGGGGGAGTCATGACGAGAGATCCTGCAATAGGATATTACGATATCTCTTGACGCGCCTGCGTTTAGCGACCAGAAGACCTGAACTGGCTTCAGCTTCTTCTTTGCACTGACGGAGATAATTTAGTTAAATTAAAAAAAAAAAACAATTTTAGAAATCACGGTTAGATTTTTCTTTGCTGATGTCTGTAACAGCACCTAATCAAGATTAGAATGCTAGATTTGGGTAGCTTCTTGAAAAATCTAGAAAATTGTAACATTGAACGCTCATCTTTTATTTCTTATATGTGTGAAAAGCACTTGTGTCAATGGACCTGTGGGAAGGATGGCAAGTTCTGTGTAGAAGTATATACATACATAGGGAACTAAGAGCGTGTGTTCTTCTCAAGAGGCTCGAATGCCACTTTGATAAAAGAGCCAGCTTGGCTCTCCACTGCTGAGATGGTAACTATAGCTCCATCTTCTTGTCTCCTTTTTTTTTCTCTTTTCCCATATTTCCTATATTTCTTAAATATCGTCCAGGGTACCTCTCAAGAGAACTTTATTATATCATGTTTTATAACATTTACTCGTTTTTCTTTTTGTGAATAAATCCATTTTGAAAGGTACAGAGTCGGAGACTTTATATTTAAATTATATTTTCTATGATTGTATTACCGTTAGCCAAGTTGTATTTGTTGATAAGGTTATTTTGAATTAGAGTTAGAATTGGATTGAGTTGAACCAACTTTAGATGAAAATCTTCTTTATAATATAGAAATGGGAAAACCAAGTATAGATATATGTTAAGAGATGTTGTGGATATAATCATCGGATTGAATGGAGAATGTAATCCTACTCGAAGAAATGGGAAACGGTGCCACTATCGATCGAGAGCAGCATTCGAGCATTTAGGAAGGAATTAAACATGAAAAATTAATCAACCAAGCCCCAGGTGAACTCACTGCATACAATGTAGAGTATACATGTATTTTCTGTTTTGAATGTATACATAAATAAATATCTGATACCAACTCTGACCTGCACTCTATAGTCTTTTATTGGAAATGACAAACTATATAAGCATTTAAACTTAACAAAATATATGTCTTTTGACAAGTATATTTTGCCGTATTGATTTGTGCTAGAATGTTATAGATTTATTCTTGGAGGTTATAAATATAAATTCGGGAGATTCTAGGAACTATTCGGTTCAATGTAATTATCTTCTTTATCCTACTCTATACTTATTTTCCCTGAAAACGACTTTTCCTAATAAAAAAATACCGCTTCTACTTGAACTGACCTGTCTCACTAGAAATGCCGTTTCCACTTAAAATTGCTTGTAGGGATATAAATACCTTTTCACGTGAAATAGTTTCTATCCATTGCTAAATGCATTTTTATATTTTTTATAATTCCCAAAAGTTTCAGACTATTAATACGTTATACTCATTATTTTAATAATAAGCCGGGTGACTATAAATTTGTATTACCGAGTATAAAATTCTTTTATACGGTGTCTATTAAAAAAGTAACAGTTACTGATTTCATTATTAAAGTAATGAATGAGGGACTGTGTTATTTTGAGAACTAATAAAAGGTATAAAGGAACATTAATATCTACTAGGGTACAATTTTGGATTCATCTTGAAATTCTGTCTAAAAAAATCTCCTGAAGCCGGGATGTAAAAAAGGCAATAAGCAAGTATTGCATGGTCCTAGATATGTTATACAGGATTATATTTTTTATTACGACACTCAAATTTTAATAGATTCGACAATAAACGACATGGCTGCCGTAAAGCGTTAATGAATAGCCGTCTAGCTAGCACGTTCTAATGCGAAATCAATATCTAATTATCTTTCATCCCTCGTCTCTTTCCACTCTAGGACCCACCTGCGACTTTACGCCCTTCTATTCTATAATTCGCACCCTTGCACCACACCACGCGATGGATCGTTTATTAAGGTTTAAATCCGCAAAGGAGTTTTGAGCCTATTAAACGCAGTGATGAGTAAAATTGTAGTGGCCCTATTAATAATATCATCATTTACATGCTTATATCTTAATTAATTTCAATGAAAAATTAAATCAAATAGTCTTGAATAAAATGATAGCAAAACGTATGTTAAATTATAATTATTAACTGTAATAAAACGTGAATATTTTCATTCTTTCTCTTCGTAAGATAGATGAAAGCTCGATTTAATACAATAAGTAACTTCGACTCAACTTATGATTAAATTAAGATTCAGTTTAATTTCACGTAATTTTGAACACGGAATTAATATAATATTCCTCTTCCTCAATTTCAGCAGAAACAGAGAGCAGTTTGTCACAAGATCAGAAGGATCTTTATTAAATATTGTATAGTTTCTGAAAGTTGGCGTACATATTTAGGTCAAGTTCCAAATTTTCAAGAGCTGAGAGCTCATAATCCCCAAGAGTTTGCGAACATATTTCATTTTCTAAATACATAATTAAATGTTCCTCTTGGAATCTCGGCAAGTAACTTTCACAATATTGTCATCAGAATTCTAGTTTAACACCGACATAAACACATAAAAAATAAACTCTATAAAAATCCAATAAATAAATCCGCATTTGTCATATCTGTTGATGAGAGATTTCTTGTTTTCCAGTATCTGAAATTCTGGTGCTCTCGGACAACCCTTCTTTGTTGACAGCCAACCGTTTTTCCGATATTCAAACAAGGGTTTTTCTCTCTTATTTCCGGGCCAACAGTCCATGTACATCAGAGCTAGTATATAATTAAGAGATAATTTGTCCGGTAATGTCCAATAAATTATGGAAATAGCTAGGGCTTTTCAAGGAGAATGAATAGATGTGAGGGGGATGTGAAAAAGTAAATAAAAGTGAAGAAAAGAAAGAAAGTAAAAGAAAGAAATGCTACAACGCGGCTGAAATCATTTTTATGATTCATCTTCGATGAAATTCAATTATTACCGAGTCCTGCCAAGCGTATTTCCTTATCCATCCGTAAAACTTAGGTAGTTGTTAATTTTTTTTAAAACTGTTTAAATTTACTTTATTAGGTAATAGAGCGATTTTTTCTGAATATTACAATAATGGATCTCTTCCAGTGTAGGAGGAAACGGA
Organism: Synergus magnus; assembly: GCA_032275165.1. NCBI lineage: Eukaryota > Metazoa > Arthropoda > Insecta > Hymenoptera > Cynipidae > Synergus > Synergus magnus. The sequence continues at coordinate 596,225 of JAUESH010000042.1, forward strand.
AATGAAACGAAATAGGAATCGTGACTGACCTGGAGGTCCCTTTGATTTCCAGCAATTATATCGCTCTCACGCCCCACATACATATTTCGAGTTGCTATTCTATTCCCCTCCCTTTTTTTTTTCTTTTTCAGTTTTCATTCTTTTTTCACGAGATTCATGAGTCGCCCTGCCTGATGCATTTAATCGACGGCCCAGCGAATATAAATTCAGAGCTATACTATCGTAACGCCCCCTGAGAGGCATTCTTTGTTTTACACATCTGATGTATTCCGAAATTCTTTTTTACGGGTCTCCAATTTCAATGCGAAGTTATTCGACGGATTTTGAAAATTGAAACAAATTGTTTTTAACTAAATGTCTCTCATAAATACTTGCATCAAGTTTTTATAGTCCATACAGGAAAATGTTAAGAGAATAGCTCAGAGATATTTTTCAACATTTGGAAAGATCGCATGCAGAGTACAAATATCAGCTCGGTCCTTGTGAACGTTTCTCATGCATTTTCATGCCTCGACGGATAAACGAGCTAGTTAAGGAGAAGCATGCATAGAAGTATTTCTTCGAGTAGGATTAAGCTTACCAGAGGTTCTCATTGCACAGAAAAATGTAAGGTTTCAGTATAAACAAAAAAAGAATGAAACATTTAATGACACAAAAGTGAACAATTGCGCTCAATTTTGCTCTACTTTAGAGTGATTATGTAATGTTTTTTAATATGCGTGATGTTTGCTACCTCCATTCACCTCGAGAATATGATGTCTGACCAAAAAAACTCATTCCTTTTAGTTAAAATTAGTGAAATGGAAACTTCTAGTCAGATGAAACTTGAAAATTTTAGTAAAATTAAAAATTGGTAAAGTGCCTCCTGGGATGAGAAACTGGAATTTAATACTCTAGCTCTCTTTAAAAAACTCATTTCTCCTTTTATTCCCTTTTTATAGGCAGTGAAAATTTCTTATGAGAATTCTAATAAACTCATATATATGTGTTTATTAGAGTTAATTCAACTCCAACCACATAAATGTCAAAACCATTTCTTTTAACCTTGATATAGGAAGATTTATTGTTTACTGTTTAAAACAATGTCTCGAAATATTTGTCAACTTTCCTTTAATATAAAGATTTGAAAGGCTAATAAAGTGGAGCTTTTGTGGCAGGGATTTCCAAATATACCACTAACTAATGAAAAGACTATCTTCAATCTGGGATGTAATACGTCACTGCAGTAAAATGGATCGATGAATATCAAAGTATATTTAAAATACGGGTCAACCAAGCAAATTATTTTTGTAAATCAGAGATTAATTGTCCCTGGATGACACAAATTCTCGCCTTACTTTTCTATATTTAATATATCTCGTATTTCGACAGATTTAAATTAATCACGAAGAACAAACACACACGCGCTGGTTATATCAAAATTGCGCTTTGATTATTGCAAGTTACATAACTGAAAGTTATAGATTTTTATAAATTATCGTAAGCACAAATGATAGATAAAAGCGCGCGCTTTCGTACACGCATGAAAATTTATTTTATACGTTATTTAAAAAAAATAACGGAACGATAACGCGTTATAAATTTTGAGATAGTAACAGTATAAACGTTATAACGCGTTACTTTTGGACAGTAACGTGTCAAACCCTGCTGTCCAGTGACAGGAATCAAAGGGAAATGTGACTAATATAATAAAAATTGAAGCCACTATTTTACATTTTATGAGCAAGTAAAAATTTTATTTGAAGCACTTTTTATGTATAGAAGCCGGTTCACGTGTTACGAGCATGTAAATTAATGCGACTGTTCAGCGTTCATTCACGTTCTTAGGCAATAAAGAAATGTGAGCATATACTTTGCGTGTTTTCCGTAATCTCAAGAATGCAATCTCCCATGAAATAGTGCCAAAGCATGTGCAGTTGAATGTAATATATTTTTAACAATTATGAAATAGCCTCGCAATTAAAGACAATTTGTCGAGGCATAATTTATGTCTAAGTTACTTTTTTCTATTCACAATTGTAAAAACCAAATGAAAATGTGAATTTGAAAAATAAATGAGGTGGGATATTCTATAAAGGGAATTGGGAAATGACTGAAGGCACTTGTGTTACTGATCAGAGTGCGTTGGGCCACACCCCAACCCTTTTGAGGATCTCCCCCAATTAGCACATTTTCTTGAGGGGAGTTCATGGAAAGTGGGGCGGAGTAGGATAGTGATGCATATCGAGTGATCTATCCGAGAAACCGCCGAGAATGGCAAAACTGATCGTCTTTTTGGAACTTCAGATCAATTCGAATCGTGTCGTGAAACGAGCATCTCGCTAAGATGATTGAAAGACATTTTTTTATCACTATGTTTCTTTTTAAAATTTAATAGTTTTCCAAGTGTATTCAAGTTTTTAACCCTCATCAGTCCCTCATTTCGCCACCTTAATCAGTTCACATGGAATCAATGAGGAAATATTAATTCAAGATTGAAGAACTTTTTTATGTTGATTCGAATATTTTTGTGTAGAAAAATAATTCGCCTTTCTTCAAGTATTGAAATAGAATAATTGTGCAGTAAAGTTGCAAATAGTGTCAATTTGACACTAAAGGACTGTTGAGGGTTAAAACAGTATTGTATTATTATAAAATAAATAATTCATTAATGATATAAATATTAAAAATAAATCTTTTTTTTTTCTTATAAGAAAAATATAATAATAAATAATATAAAATATAATAATAATATAAAAATATAATAAAAAAATTCTTATAAGTTTAGGGATATTTTATTCCATTATATTTTTTTATTGCTTTACAATCATTTAATTTCTTTTAATATTTTTAATTTTTTTAAATATTTCATACTTAACAAAAATCAGGGTGTCTAGTGATCAGGCAATTTGAAATTCCCGGGTTTTTTCCGGTTTCTCCGGCTTTTTTCCCGGTTAAATTTTTTTTTTCTCCGACCAATTTATAGATGTCTTTTTGTGATTTTTGAAAGTCAACGTATACATAGAAATAGAAATTTTAACATAATATAAATAGTAGAAAAAGTAGAAAAAAGTCGATTTTTCGATAAAATACGAAAAATTCCCGGTCATAAATGAAAATCCCGGGTTTTTCTCGGTTTTTCCCCGGTCCAATAAAATTCCCGGGTTTCTCCCGGTTTCCCGGTCCGCTAGACACCCTGAAAATGTTTATTAACTCTAAAATATTGAAACTCCTACGAATTATTTTGAAATGGTTTAAAAATTCCTTAAAACCACTTGTTCCGATATAATTACTACCTCTTTTTTACAATAGAATTTCTGCTTTCAGAAAATTAACTAGTTAACAAGTCAAATATTGCAAATAATGAATTCAGAACAGTTTTTAATCTTGATGGCGTATTGACCAGTCTTCCCCACGTGGGGTATTTAGCAGTGAGAGCTTGACGCGCCTTGTGGGGTCCTTTCCAGTTTTCCAGATCAGAACCACATTAGAACTAGGGAAAACTGGCCAGGATCCATTGAGATCCATCGAATCAGTGGAAATTCACTGATTTTCAGTGACTCTCTTTTCAAAATTTCATTCAGTGAAAATCCACCAAGAATCAGTGAAAAGTCACTGAAATTTCCAGTAATCTTCACTAAACTACTGAAAATTTCAGTGACTTTTTACTCATGTCCAGTAGATTTTTCACTGATTAAAATCGTGAGAAAAGAGTTACTGAGAATCAGTGGAATTTAACTGGGAATCAGTGAAATTTCACTAATTCTTCACTGATTCAAGTTTAGAGAGTGGTAGGAACAAATATCATATTTTCTGAGGGAGGAGGTGTGCTCTCTAAATCCGAATTAGTAGAAATTTTACTAATGCAATTAATAGCGATGGGTTTGACTGTTAAATTAGTAATTTTATCACTTTCTACTAAATGAAATGGTAAGGTTTATGTTACCAAATGAATTAGTAAGGGTTTTCTACTAATCTGCTTAGTAGTATTAACTTACTAATTCAATGAATAGCAATAAATTGCTAGGGAAGCATAAATTATT
>JAUESH010000042.1:600346-621521 GCA_032275165.1 Synergus magnus
CCGTTTCGTTCAGACGAAGATAAATGGCCTAGTTTTAGCAAAAAATATTTATTATTGCAAGCGTAAAGTTGCGGAAATAAATTACTCTTATGGTGAAGTATCATATGCCCTTAAAATTGTTACACCTTAAAATTTGTTTGGACTTAAATTCAGAGATGAACCTAAATTAAGTAAAAATTTATCTAGATTAAAGTAAAAATTTTCTGAATTTAAGTCCAAAAACATTTTAAGGTGTAACAATTTTAAGGTTTATTTTTTACTGTGAAGGTTTCCACTTATTCAATTCTTCAGCCAAATTGTTCAGGGCTCAGTGAAATGATAAATTGCTCATGTTAAAATTCTAATAAATAATATATCGATATATAATATATAGTGAGAGAACTTCATCAAAATTGAGATGAAACCAAAGCTGATTCATTGATGAACTTTGAACAATATGTCTGAACTGTTCAATGCAAGGTAGTAGGTGATGTAAATTGGTCAGTAGATAGCAGCTATAGTTAATTGGTCGATCGAAAACGTTGAATTTCACAGGTGAATTACGATCAAAAGCGAACGATACCCCGAGGTCCACAAATGACGGCCATCCTCCCTTGATCCTCATCAATGACCTTACAACGACTGTCTGGCCAAAACCTCCTGTATCTACTGAACTGTCTTGCGACCTGGCCATTTTTATTTGTGTATGTGCTTCAAATACGAGATTCAATCTTCTTAAATCCAAACAAATCACAGAAACTCTTTTTTATAACTGATAGTATTTTAAAATGAATTTTTAACATTACTTTATATATTTATAAACATTTTTGCAGCATTTGATTTTATATAAATTAGAGGTTTTATATAAATTAGAAGCCTGCGGATTCTTTCAATTATCTGAAACCAGATCGAGGAAATTCGCTGAAATTCTCTAACGAAATTCATTCCCAGGATAATTCAATCGAACGACCACCTAGGTCTGGTCCGAATCTCAATTCTATTTCATCTTGTCAGCCTTCTTACATCTAAGCGGCCCACTTCCGGTTCAGCTAGCGTCTCCAATCGATTCGGAGATCACGGCGCGTCAAGAACACTCGGCACTTATGCTATTTTGATTTATTTCTTAAGGACGTGTGTTACTTATCATATGAACAAATTATTTTTTTGAAAAAATGAAAATTATAGGAAAAAATCGAAAAAACCCGGGTAATTAAAAAAATTTGCTCATATGGTAAGTAACACATGCCTTTAAATCAAAATTATATGTATTGCTTTAAATTTCAATTTGGAATTTTACTTTAAAGCAATTCGAGTTTACGCGTGACAGATTTAGAAAAGATCTATTTCTCCAGTATCTAAATTATGAGCTAGTTGAATCTGTTACGCTCTAAATATGGATTCCATTAATTATCTAAATATTTATCTATTGATATCTTCACTTTTGAATAGGTATTTTTACTTCCCAGAGACAGAGAAATTATTTAATTTCTCTTTTTTTCTATAATTATATATTATAAATAGTATATAATATAATCTAAAAAGCTTAGGGTGCATTTCTTAAGTAAGGTGAAAAAGTACTGAAAGTTCAAATTAAAAAAAGCTATACATATAATATTTTACAAACTGTCGTATACTCAGAAGCAATCATCTCCTGACACATTTCTCGTTTAAAACGTTTTAATCACACTCGAGCCCAGATGAATGAACGAATAAATAAACTGCGGAAAGGTAGTGCCAACGAACGAAGGAAGTGGAGGGATAGAAAAGTTGTGGTAGAAGAAGAAACGGGCCTGCGCCCCTGCTCACCTGAAGACTTTAACGTAGTGAGGGGTTGAGCTTAATTACTCCGTATCACAGAGCGTAGTATCACGTAGTACGTGTTTCTACCCACGCAGAAATATATAAAGGCGACGATCTTTTAATCTATAATTTAATTCGTCTTTTACATCGATTGAAATAAATTTCTTCTCATATTTCATTTAAATGCTTTGAATTAAATTAAACTTGTTTATTCTCCCGTCTATTATTCCATTTCTGAAATTAAACTTCGAATACCTCTTATCTTGAAGAAAAAAAAAAATTATTCAAAATTTTTTATCTTAAGTTCTGCAAAACTTATACTTTATTAATGTGTATTATGTACAAACCGTTGATAATATATATATAAAAATAACAACTAGTTTTTCATATTATGAAATATAGATTTCAAGCAAACGGATTTTAAGTTTCTCTTTCGCTCGTTTTCTTTTTCTTTTTTGGATGATTAGGAGTGTCCTGACTACTCCTTTTATGTTTGAAACTCTTTACTTTTTCATCAGTTTCTCCCACTCCATTTTCAACACTTTCATGTTCACCTGCACCATTTGGCAAAACAACAGAACTAAAGTCAAAAGACTCCAAACCTTCAGACATCGCCTCAGCTCGTAATTTACGAGCTTCCTTTTTCAACTTCTGTTTTTCCTTTTGGTTACCACTATTCTTCTTCTTCTTCTTAATTGTTGGCGAGTCCTCTTTCTCACTTTCCTCTGCATCTTTATCTGTATCCGGAGCCTCCATCGTTCCATTTTGTACTTGAACTCCATTCGTTGTATTGGTCTTTACTTCATTTTTCTTAAATGATCTGTAAAATAAAAACAATATTAAGAGAATGTTATGATATTCTACATTTTTGTATACTAATTTGAATTTTTATTAAACTTACGAGTTAATAGGTGCACCGATCTGAGTAGCTAATCTATTATAAGCTGCTTTAGCATCTTTAGAAAGTGAAGCTTTCGGTCTATAAACCGCCATAGCTTCCGAAACTTTTTTCCAATTCCAGGCATGTGGCAAATGATGAGGGCGTACTGCATGTAACAATGCAAACAAGTGACGAACAAACTTCTGTCTAATTTCCTTTCCAACTTCATGTTCATCTTTTGAATTCGCCTCGCCATTTTCGCTCTGCGCCGCGCTTAACTCGTTTAACAACTTAATGCTGTTCTCGCACAATTTTTTCTCAAGTTGTAACCTCGTCTCTTCGCGATTTTCATCCTTGAGGAGTCTCGCATTCCGGTAGAAGATAAGGAGAAGTTCCAGAGCTTGGCTTCTTCTGAAGGACCTGATTTCCTTATCGAATGCAAAATCCACCTGAAAGTCAATCATGCTATTAATTCACAGAAATTTTAAAAAGTAATGTATTTTAGACGACCAAGAAATATATTAGGAATACTTACCAAAAGAGGAATAAGGATCCAGTTACCCTCCCAGAACAGCTGAAAGATATTCTTGAAGAACAAGATAGAAAGTATGCAATCCCTCTTCTTAAAGAAAGCAGTCAGATGTTCCTTGTAAATTAGCGCCAAAATTTCATTCGGCAAATTCGCTTGCTGCGAACATCTTACCAAAAACATACAGCATTTGGCCAGCTGATCTCCCATTTCTTGGCAAACAGAAGCCGACCTCTCTCCCTTTTCTATTAAAACCTTCATCAGGGTCGTCAGCAATTCTCCATCAACACCTTTTGTATCCTTAAATTTCTTCACACCCGAAAGTTTCTTCAAACAAGCCTTAACTTTATTTTCAAGTGGTTTTTGATGCGGTTCTTTTATGCAGAATTCCAGAAGCATGAAGAGAGGAACAACCATATCAAGAGCGAGTGCCATGGGAGGACAAGAATCCAGATAAGCCTCGAGTAAATCGATAACTCGAATTCTAAAGTGCGTTAAAAACTCAGCTGGCTTTGCTTGCTTTTTAGATTGAGTTCGGCGATTTTCCTTTAGCATTTTGAAGGCCGCGGCTAAGTTTTCATCCAAGCGTTTTCCTTCATCTTCGTCGATATCGTCGACGTCCATGTCTTCGTCGTCAGTTTGAAGTGTCGCTCCTCCCAAAGCTTGGCTCACTGCTAGACGCAATCTATCAGTTACCGTTTCATCTTCTTCACCTTCTTCTTCCAATTCGGACTCTTTTTCCGATTCTGAATCCTCCTCTTCGTCTTCATCTTCATTTTCACTGTTACTATTTTGAATGCCATTCTTTTCATTTTCAGATTCTGCGTCGGATTCTTCTGATGAATCATCGTCATCGTCTTCAGTTCCCTTCATACTCAGAGGCCCTTTGGTATTCTTCACATCTAGTACCTGTTAGAGAAAAATTAATCGTTATTTAGATGAATTAATATTTAACCATTAAAACAATTATTTCAAGAAAAATGTAAACACTTACAGCCAGTATTTGATGTAAAGAAGTGCTTGTAAGATGTGGACAGATGTGTGGGAAAACGCAACCAACTACTGTACGAAGCAAATGTTCGTTTCTGGATAAAAGCGATAATATGAGATCTACAACAACCTCAGTCCATTCAGGTTCATCTTCGTCAGACTTTTTTTTAGACTCTTTGGATTTCTTTCTCAGTCTTTCAAAACAGTTGTGTAGCTCGTCAATGGATGAGATTGCCATTTCTGAATCAGTAAAAAGTTGCAGACCCATATGCAAGTCCATGGTATGAAAGAAGGCAGCGAAATTATCGTTGCTTTCCTCCAACTGTTTAACCAAAGTGATCATCTTTTTCCATGCTTCTACACCTGCTTCTTCCAGTGGAGTTCTTAGATGCAGATCATCTTTCGTGAAGAGTTCCTCATCTAAATAAGTAACTAAGTCACTCAGCATGGATCGCAGATCGCTTAGTTTTGGTAGCTTGTTGTCTAATGCGCGGTAGAAACTAACTTTGATTTGACCTGCTAATTCAACTCCAATATTCGAAGATTCGCAGAGACCTGATTTAAACAAGAACTTCAGTTGCTTTAACCTCCAAGCACGATCTGAAGTCATCTCTGTATGACTTATCAGCCTGAAAAAAAAAAAATTATTAGCCTTCGTTTATATTATCAGTATTTGATAAAAGTGTTGTTTAATGTAAAAAAATATCTACTTTGTCAAAAGTTGTGCAGTGTAGATCCGCTCAGCATTGGTCCACGGCTCTCTGTGTTCATTACGGTTTTCCTTCTTCTGAGGATTCTCTATTATTTCTTTGTACATTTTTGACAACTTCTTAACGCCCTCAGGCTTCAAACTGGCTGTAATCAACTGAACAATCCTCGTGCCTGTCCACTTCTCGATCATTAAATCTCCTGGGTAAAGCATTAATCTTTTCAGAATACTGATCTTTATTTTGTCTTCTGTAATCTCGCTCATAAATGTTGTGAGTGAAGTTAGAACATTTATAAAAGCATTTATAACTTCGTCCTTTTTTCTTCGGTTGAATTTGCACTTCTTTAACATGTGTTGCAAATATTTTTCAGAAAGTAGCTCTGGAATTATAGATTTGTCGTTAACACTTTGGAGCAAGAGTCTCAATATTTCTGTAGCTAAATATTCGTCACTTTTCGAAGGTTTCAAAAATCTCTGGTCTATCGCTGACCAGAAAGTTTGCACGTATTCTGTTTCGAATAGTTTTTCAATGAAGAGTTTGTAAACTGGATGTCGATAACAGACGATTCTGGGAATATTCTGAAAAAAAAATGTCACTTAAAATAAATTCATTGTATTTAAAATTTCCGACATATTTTGACTTGTAATTTAATGATAAAAGCTTACCGTTAATATTTTAACGATGCTTTCTAAAGAATCTTCATTTATGATATTTTCTCCGCCAAAATTTTCTTTATACGTTTCCTTCACTACTGATGGAAATTTATCTTGTATAAGAAGCAACGTGTGTAGAGTTTCTAGGTTTTGTTCTGACCATGGCTTTATTAATTCTGTTTTGAGGTAAGGCCAAATATGAGCAGAGAAAGTCTTTTTGTTGATTTGATTTAGGAAATCAATAATAAAAGAGAAGGCAACATAAGGAAGGTAACTACGTTTCTTCCCTGCAGAAATCAAGTGTTCCAAAACCTTTTGTTGCACTTCTGCTGAGCTTTTCTCAAGAATTTTTGAACGTATTAATGCCCCGCAGGTTAAAATTCGGCCTGTGAAAATTTCTCCATTTTCCTGTTAAAAAAAATTATTATTTTCTATTAAATTCAAATAAGAATTAGAAAAGTAATCGCAATTAAAATTTAAAGTATGTATAGATATAGATTCTTACGCCTTTGTGACTGTTGCTCATTGGCTCCAGCTTTTTCTCCATAATTTCTAAAATTTTCTCTGCTGGAGTTTCTGGCTTCGTAATTAAATATGCAGTTAAAGTTCCATAAAAACTTTTTCTGGCATTTACGTAATGCGATCCAGTGCCGCCGATCAATCTTCTTAATGCTAAATTTAATTCTTTAGCCGTGGCATCATCCTAAGGGTAAATAAATGCAATTTTTTAAAAAGGTAGCAATTTTATATTATTTACTTCAAATATATAAAATGACGTTTTACTCCAAAAAAAACTTTTTTTTTTTTACAAAAAATATATATTATTTAATTAATGTTATTTAAAGTTGACAATTAATGTTAATTTTAATCAATTAATAATTCAATTAAAATCTTGAGTGATTAAAGTGCATTTCAAATGAAAAAGATTTATGCGAACTATAAATATACTATTATTTCGTGAAGATTTATCTCAAATATCGTATATATATAACCATAATGGTACTTTATAGGTTATGTTTGAAATATTAGCATCGTTAGCATCATTAGCATTTTTTTGCCACATTCCTGAAATATTCTCCATATTATCTATAATATAAATTTGATGATCAACTTTCAAGAATAAACTTAATCAACTCAGCTATGAAATTCCATTTCAAACAACAGAACATTTACTAAATTTAAATAAAAATATCTATCACGTGGAGCCAGCTTGCATTCCGGCAATTCCGTCAACGCACAAACTTGACACACCAGGTTGCCCGAGAATAAATTTCTAAGGCCATGCAAAATACTTTTCCATGATTTTTAATGTTTTTTTATACCATAAAAAATGTAAAACATTAAAAATAATAATTCTTACCCAACTTTTGTCTGAAAGGTATTTCACGAGTGCAATACCACCGTCAATTCTCTCTTTGTCGTTTCCCTCGATGAGTTTCGGGAAACAGTCAAGAATTGTGGATTGTTTTTTCTCCATTTCTGCACGTAAAATTAAACCAAAAACTTCCGCGATTAAAAGATAAGTCTCTTTACTTCAATCGGTTTTGTACCGATCTCTTCTCATTGTGGGATGAAGTGCAGCGTGCTCAACATGTTTTCACGGCGGCCATCTTGACTCTTTATCGACTACGTGATTCAAAACAAAAAAAAAACGGAAAGAGCCATTAGGCGGAAGAGGAAAAGTCACGAAATTTAAAGTGCAACAAATTTCTACTTTTGGTTGCATGCTTTGCATGCAGAGGATGCTTTGGTTTTATATTATTTTAATCAATTTGCAACGTAAATGTTAATTTATTTATGCAGTAAATTAATTTCGAGTAAAATCAATAATAATGCTAATAAACAATAACAGGGGCGTAGCGTGGGGGGGGGGGGTGTGAGGGGTGTGACACCCCCCTAAATGTTCGTGCCGAGTCGGCATTTTCGGGAAGCGGTCGGCATTTTTGGGAAGTGGTTGGCATTTTCCAAAAGTGCCATTTTATAGCAGGAGGTCGTTTGACGCGCGCTGTCCCGGTCAGTTTTCGTGCATCTAACATGGCTGGACGAGGTGGTTTTGATGAAACGAGGCAAGTATACGGTGTATTTTTTCGTTTATTAAACGTCTCAATTCTTTTCGAACCTCGAGCTGTAAATAATTACGTCCGGCGTGATCAAAAATACTCAAGAATGAATACAAGAACCTTGTGACGCGTGGTTTTAAGGTTAAGTCATCTTCGTGTCGGATGTGTAAAGCACTTTGCTATGGTGTAAGAACACGCGGCTTTATTTTGCCCGGTGCACTTCTATCAAGACCTTTTTTTTTCCTTTTTCCAATCATCCTGAACTTCCTCTTTCTTATCTACACCAAGCTTTTACAAAAACCTTCCGGCCGGGAATCTCAGTTTTCCAAAATGCTATACCTGGCTACTTCGAGCTCCGAGTGTCACGTACTTTGAATTTCTAGCCAATTTTATTCTCTGCCTTCATAATACCGAGCTTTTTCTAATTTTTAACTTAATTAAGACTCCCCTACACGATTTGCAATACTTGTTTTTAGATAGTGAAAACTTTGCACACGATGCTCCGAAACTAAATTTCTGTATGAAAATCCGTCAAATTTAATGCAAGATTGTTTAATAAGGAAGTCGATTTAATTAATTTAGTCGATTAATTAGGAATCAATTCATGAGAATTTTACGACTCATTTTGATATGCTTTGACATGCATGCTTTTTATAAGATTATCTTCACCGCAGGTGGGATAATCAAGTGAAAATTAAATATTAAATTAGTTTTTTTTTTTAATTTAAGAAGCAGAAAAATTATTTGTACCTATTATTTCTAATATTATTTCTATTTACAGAGACAATTATGGTGGGAACAGAAGTAGGAAACCTTTGCCTACTGAACCCCCTTACACTGCATATGTCGGAAATCTTCCAAATGGAGTTGTCCAAGGAGACGTCGACGAGATCTTTAAAAATCAGACTGTAAAAGGAATTCGGTTGGTGAAAGACCGTGAAACCGATAGGTGAGTTTAATCGTTCATAGATACATATTTTGTCAATTCTTCTACCCAAAGACCACTAAAACCGAGAATCTTTTTAAACTAGTATTCCTAGTAAAACAAAATCGTCAAATCATTTTATATATCACATACTTTAACTTTGAAATTCGTAAAATTGATGTAATTTTAGTTTTAAACACTTCAAATTAATTTAATTCAAATTTTATGTTTCTTTGCAGGTTTAAGGGTTTTTGCTATGTTGAGTTTGACGAAATATCTGATCTTGAAGCAGCTTTAGCATTGAATGGATGCGTCGCTGTTGATGGTAACATGATAAAAATAGATGTGGCAGATGGAAAAAGAAATGATCGAGGCGGTGGTTTCGACAGAAGAGGTGGTCGAGGCGGAAGTTCCGTCCCGAGTGGCGGCGGTGGTTTTGGCAGAAGAGATGGCAGAGGCTACGGAGATGATTTTGGTAGCAAACCCATGTATTCGAGTAAGCGTTATGCCCAGCATAACGTAGATTTAGTGTAGATTTTTTTTCCTTTTTGTCAATTATTTATTTTCATCGTTACTTTACAATTTTTCATTGCACCGTATAGTAGATTTTTCTTTTGTAGAACGTAGTAAAATATTTTTAAAACTTTTCTTTGAATATGTGATTTATTTTAATACAAAAATTAATATATGCAGGAGGAGGATACAATGATAGAGGGCCACAAGGAGGCAGGCAAGGAGGTGGTTTTGGTGGTGAGCCAAGAGGAAACCGAGGAAATTATGGACACTTTAATGAAGATTCAGGTAGTCGAGAATGGTCTCGTGGAGGTACTCCAGGTGGTTCTGGTCGTGACGGTGGTCGTGATGGTGGTGGTACCGGAAGTGCAAGATCATTTGGTGGCAGGCCACCTCGTGGGGGTGCTGGTAGTGGGGGGGGAGGCGAGAGAAAGCCGTTTCAAGATGAGCCCTTCATGAAGGATCCACCTCCAGGTTTTTATTACTTTCAATTCTCTTTGTAATTTTTAATTTTATTTCCAGAATTCTCTAGCGTTATAGAATCTGAAAACCGCAAATGGGATTTTATTTAGATTATTAACATATTAAAATAAATTGCAGATACCACTGGTAGAAAACGTTTGGTTCTTCAGCCACGAACTGTCGCGGCCCCCATAAACGCACTGGCGGAATCAACTAAATCAAGTTCTATATTCGGTGGAGCAAAGCCGCGAGAGGAGAAGGCCAAGACCGAGGAGGTAGAGCAGAAGTAAAATCTGCAACGACGTTACAATATTTTCAGATCCCCTGGAAAAGTGAACAGGGGAGGTAAATCATCTTGAAAGAAAAAATCGTCAAATAAGTAACATAAGCCTCTTTCGACTTCCTGTAGATCGCAGAGAAAACTCTCCAGAGACTCAAGGATTATATCCGTAAATTTCCAATAATTTTGATCAAATCTGTGGAGGGGATTTCTCGAAATTAATGTATACATAACGAGAAAATAGATCTATGTGGTACATAATAAGAAAACATACAGCATAGGGTCAGTGAATGGAAATTTTCTAATTCGTTGACTCTTCAAGTACAACATCCCATATACCATTTTCATCACAATATGTTATATTCAAATTTAACGAGAACACAGAAAAGTATTTGCATACATGTGCATGTATGTTTGAATACAATTATTGCTACACATGTAAAATGTGAATATTAAAATGCTACGGTTTTCGTACATTTTGATATTCGTAAAGATTCGAGTTGAGTTCGTGTCTGTTTGTAATAACGTCAAGAGTACATGTACAAATTATGAAAAAGTGTAAACTAGCATTGCACGGTACGCAAGGTAGAATTTCCAAAGCATTTTGCGTTTCTTTGCAAAAAAAAAAAAATAGAAAAAAATTAAGGTACTCGACCGTGATGCTCATATAATAGAGTACAAAAAAAATCTAAAGGAACCTTATTCCTTCTCTGTTATAGTTCTTTTTTATGTTTGTTTCGTATTGCTAATGTATTGTAAAGAATGTTAACAAACTGATCACGCTTAAACAATTGTTGCTGGCCGAAAGCTCCGAAACAATAATTGTTTAGAGCATCGCTTGAGTGTTTATTATAAGCAAACAGATTATGAACAGTCGCACGAGTGAGAAATTAAGATGAGCCAACGTCGAACGCAATTTTCATGACTGGACATTCAAACGTCGTATCAATCAGTTTTATCGTTAGGATGTTCGACAATATGGACGAAAATGACGTGAAGATCATGGCAATTAAGCGAAATCAATGAATTAATCATGTTATGTGAAACTACGCTTTGTATATGATACTATTTCGTAAATAAAGTAGATTGCCTCGTAACCGTGTAATGTGTCGTGAGGGAAAACTCAGATCATATTTATGTAATTTGTATTGTGAATAATACCGATGTATCACCTATGTATTTTGTAAGCTACCCTCCAATATATTAATCAATTACTCTTGACGCTTATTAAATCTTTTTTAACTCTATACTTATATACATATTATTACAACACTTCCAAATTTGATTTATATATGTTCAAACTTTCATGCTTTATATACTTATTTTATTGAAAAATTAATAATAATAAATCAAGCTAATAAATTATGTATTATTTATACTTTTTAGTCAAAATTAGTCCTTTGTTAGAACTGGATTACAAATTTATTATTAACCATATAAAAAAAATTCAAATTGCGTTTACCACTTGTGGGTAAAGTGGTTTCAAAAATAAAAATGTACTTTTAAAAAAATGAATTTATAACAATAAAATGTTTAAAATATCCTAATAATTGAAACCTGATTTTAAAAATATTCTTAAGAGTATTTAAAGAACAATTGAAAGTACTTTTAATTTCAAAAAGAAGAATTGCACAAGTTTTGAGTTGCCACGCCTAAATTTCCCCTTTTAGGGGTTTTCTCCCACTTTTGACACACGTTTCCTGTACAGTCGAAGTCGATACAGTATTTTTCCTACGCATTCCCTTCGGATCATCTCCAGATTGGCTTATATTTTAACTCATAGCCAATTAAATGTTTCGTTCTATCGGTATCAAGAAACAGGCACATGCAGAAATTTGGTGCTAAAATAACCTATTTTGTCGTTTCCGTCCTGTCAGTTTTGGCGTCTGGCAGGTCGTATTGACGTTGACGGCAAATTTAGTTTGTAGAATTTCTTTGTTTAGAAATTAGTCTTTCACAGTTTGTTTTACCCCGTAGTGCAAGAATTTCTACAAACAATGTCGAGTGAAAGTGTAAAGACGGTAAGTTTACAAAAAAAGGTTCTTAGTCGGCTTTTTTGCAATTCTAAATTTTATGTGTCAAATCTGTATATGTCATTGACACATATTCTTTCAAGTAATTGCAAAAAATTGCATATTATGGGGAAAAATTTAGCTCAATTCGTTAAAATTGAGAGATGACAATTAGATTGCAGTTTTAACAATTTACCCCTAATATAATTTTTCGATTTTTTTTGTCTCACAAATTTTTTTGCTCGTTTTTTTACTCCAAAATATTTTTAGTTTAATTTTGTGTTCCTGGAAATAGTTTGATTTGATTTTGAGACTTATATATTTTCCACTTTAGTTTTTTAACCTTTATGAAACTTTATAACCTTTAAAAAGCAGTTTAATCCTTTTTTGGTATGTATTTTTTATCTAATCTTTTTTAAACTTAAGTGTCTTACAACCTATAATATCGTTTCAATATTCATGAATATTAATAACAATAATAATAATTATTATTACATATTATGTATTAACAGTTTGCGAGCCTCGAAACGCCAGGATACGTGGGTTTTGCCAATTTACCAAATCAGGTGCATCGAAAATCTGTAAAAAAAGGATTTGAATTTACACTAATGGTAGTTGGAGAATCTGGCCTTGGAAAGTCAACTTTAGTTAACAGTTTATTTCTCACCGATCTCTACCCTGAAAGAATAATTCCTGATGCCGTCGGTGAGCATTTTTTTATTCAATAAGGTTTCCTCCCTTCTTTACCAGAATTTATTTCTATTTGCTGAATTACACAAAATAGTCGCTCTAAAATCTATTTAAATTTCCAGAAAAGACAAATCAAACTGTAAAACTGGATGCTTCGACCGTCGAAATTGAAGAAAGAGGCGTGAAACTTCGTCTGACTGTTGTTGATACTCCTGGCTATGGAGATGCTATCGACAACACAGACAGCTTTCGAGCGATTATTCAATACATTGATGATCAGTTTGAAAGATTTCTTCGAGATGAAAGCGGTCTGAATAGGAGAAACATTGTCGATAACAGAATACACTGTTGCTTCTATTTTATCTCTCCTTTTGGCCACGGGTATGTGCTTATAGAATATGGAAAATATCTTGCATATATGTAAAATATTAATCTAATTAAAGGTGTTTTTTGTCATTAGATTGAAGCCATTGGACATTGAATTCATGAAACAGTTACACAACAAAGTAAACATTGTGCCCGTAATAGCAAAAGCCGACGTACTTACAAAGAAAGAAGTCTTGCGTTTGAAAAAACGCGTAATGGAAGAAATTGAGGGCAGTGGAATAAAGATCTATCCGCTGCCTGATTGCGACAGCGATGAGGATGAGGATTATAAAGAACAGGTCAGGCAGTTAAAAGAAGCTGTGCCTTTTGCTGTTTGTGGTGCAAATACACTTTTGGAAGTTAAAGGCAAAAAAGTTCGAGGTCGATTGTATCCGTGGGGAGTTGTTGAAGTGGAAAATCCGGATCATTGCGATTTCATTAAACTTAGAACTATGCTTATGTGAGTGCATCAACAAAATTATTTTAATATTTGGGAAGCAAATTATATGTATTAGTTTAATGTAGAGTCTAAGGCCATTTTTATTTAGAGATTTATCAAAATAGAAAATATTTTTTAGTACACACATGCAAGATCTACAAGAGGTGACTCAGGAAGTCCACTACGAGAATTATCGCAGTGAAAGATTAGCAAAAGGCGCTCCTGTTCCTCCACGGAGACAGACGTAAGTTTTTAAGTTATAACTATTTAAATAAGAATTCAGAAGTAAACGCAAACTTTAGTCCCGAGTACTGAGATAAAGGAGATATCAGTTTAGCATTCTTTTTTCAAGGTTAAAAGCAAACTATTTCAAATTAATTTCAGTAGTATCGTCGAGAATGAGAAGTCAGGCGCTGGTTCTGAGAAAGATCGAATCTTGCAAGAAAAGGAAGCAGAATTACGAAGAATGCAGGAAATGCTTGCAGCTATGCAAGCTCAGATGCAACAGCAGCAACCTTAATTTTTATTTTAAAAAATGTCTCCACCTTGCCAGGTGCCGATAACCGACCTCCGCATGCATCTACTTTGAGGAGAGTTTTATAATTTCAGCTGCGTTGTCTCAGGTGTCATTCCAATATCGAAAAATCTCGATCATGGAAATTTAGATTCATTCAGAGAAGTCGGTGATATTTTTGTACCTCAGTACTTGTTAAAATGAAACTCATAACCTCAGCAACAAACATGACAAGCGATGATTGAAACGACTTCTAAGTAGCTATCGAAAGCCCACATAAAAATGAGAAAAGTGCCTTGCAATTTATACTCTTTTCGTGAATAGCGTCGTTTCAGTCTCGCGCCCCTACGTCACAGGATTTCACCATTTGCTAGAGTACTTTTTATTTTTAAAGGGGAGGCAAGATTTTGTATCGACATTCACAATGTTCTGTATCAATTCAAAAGCAATTTTAAATCGGAAGCAGGCGAAACGAGACAGAATTTACTATGCTTTAAGACTGCAAACAGTAAGACCTGTGAAATCTATCGTGCAAGCATAATATCTATTGATAAAATACCTAGCATTTGTACATAAAAAGTATTACATTTTCAATTCAATATCTAAAAAAGTATTAGATTTCTCAGGTCTGAAATAAAAAGAAAAATTCCAAATGCCCAAAATCTTCCAATTACTTCCAATCGAGTAATTTTATAAGTTTCGTAATTAATGTTAAGAATAAAGACTATTTTACAAACTACGTTTTAATACTAATACACGAGAGTATACGTCTTATATTTTTGAAAATCTGTCTTTTTTATTGTACGCACTTTATATTTTTCCAGAAAATAACCATCATTTAGTAAAGTTTGCTACGAGTTTATAACAGTTTTTATATATACATCTTACAATTAGTCAATTCAATTACGGCGCCAAGACCAGCTGCGTTTCTTTATTTCCGTACTATATGATAGGAAAGGTCGATAAATCCAAAGACTATAGAAGTTATCGAGCATGATATAATTTTTCTTTCTTCAGAATGTACTTATTTGTGGTAATTTTTAACAAGTACGACTGATGATACCGTATGCTTCAAAGATTTAAACTTTTTCTGTGAGCCTATACCGTAAAAGTTACATGGTGTTTTTGGAATACCACGTAATTCATAAATCTTGTAGTGTATGAACAGTTCACTATGAGTGCATATAATAGTCTATTGCAGTAGAAAATGCGGCGAAACCCGCAGCTCCGACCAAACCAGCTTTCACACCCGCTGAAAAAGATTTAAAAATTAGCGTCCGTGACAATCGGTGTAACATATCCAAAAATAATTTTTTAAGTGCCGCTCTTAATGTGCCCTTTTATTAATTAAAGGAAATTATCGGTATTTGTATACTAAAGTTTTTGTACAAGAGGACAAAATCATTTATTTATAAGTAAAATTGTAAGGGTTTTGATTAAAATTTTGTACGTTTGAAAATAAAAAATGTCTTATACGCAAAACTAAGAATTCTGTATCCAGTATTTAAAATGAAGCACCTCTTATACTTAGTTTTCTAGATTTAATTTGGATTTGAAAAGGAACTAATACGGCACTTAAAAAATATTAGTCCCAACGTCAAAAATACCTCTTAATCCTATTAGGCCTCCGGTTACTCCACCGGCGTAAGTGCCATTTTTCCAGTCTGACTTGCCTCGATACTGAAATTTCGTATTGACTATTACTATTAGTTTTAATTTTTGATCTAAGAAATCAGCGTGCGGAAGTAACTTTCTACACCTCAAGTTTTGTGCAATGTGAAATCAATATTATTACTTACAGCGAATAAATACATATTTTAAAAAAATACACTTACCGATTCAATGGTGCATTCCACCGCCGAAAAGACACCACCCACTACAGCGAAATTTTTCGCATAGCCGACAGTCGTCGTTTTCATTTCGCGAAAAATTTCACGTACTGTCTGTTGTTTTTCAACTGCTGCTACGTTTGGATTTACACTAGATGAAAATAAACCTATTGCAGCTCCTAATCCAAACCCTGAAATTTAAATTTAAACATATAGAACTGAGCAAATGAAAAGTAGAGTTTTTAAAAATAAAATTATAATTGTCGTTTAAAATTAAGATTGTATTAATTAATATAGATAAATTACCAATAACACAGCTCATAAAGCTTTTAAAAGCGCAGCTTTCCATCACCATTTCCACTCTTTTTTCATCAACCGATTTGATATGAACTTGTCCAAGAATTCGTGGAATTACTATATTTTCGCGAAATCTTTGTTGATTTCCAATAAGGTACATCATAATCTGATCCCACTCTGAAATCGGTGGCTTTTCACTCGGAGGAGCTTTAATAGGGGGTTGAGGAAGTAACATCTTTCAAATAATAGGTTCTTATTTTTCCTTATCTATTTGAATTCCTTTTTCAAAAATCGTTGCGGACCTTTTACTTAGCATAACTTTTCTGAAATATTAGAAAATATACATTCTTAGGTTTTTAACTAATTCAATTATGAAAACATCAATTGTTGTATCGGAATTTAAAAGCAGTGAGCAAAAAAAATTTAATAACAATAATGAAAATAACTTTTTTAAATATACCAAACAATATTAATTTTATCAAGGATGAAAATTGTTTTGTTGATTTAATAATTCTATCAAAATTAAGGAAAAAAAAACAATTTACAAAACCGCAGGAGCTGAATCTAACCTCAATCTAAAATTTTGATTCAATTTTCTTATATGGATGTGAAAATCATATATCCTTTTATATTAATTGAGAAAAAAACTTACCCGAACTAATAAGTAATTATTCAAAACGAAATATTGCATTTTTAAACTCCAAAATCTTGAAATTGCTTTCAATTGCTTCAAAAATCAAAACACGTTTTTAAAGATCAAATATCAGCTGTGATCAGCTGAGCTGAAACTGTTGGGATGGTCACAATTTCCACATTTTCAACGCTAGGAGGCTACGGCCCCAAAAATTCACATTCCTCCACTTAATTAAAAATCTCATTATAAAAAGAAATAGGAATTATATGAACATTTTGTTAAAAGAATTATGTTGCAGGATGCTGTAATCAATATTCTTATTATAAAGATTAATCATATTTGTCCTCGTAGAGGAGGAAAATTTGATTAAAATATTAGCTTTTCTCACAAGTGATGGAATTTTTCTCAGTTACTATATAACGCTAATTTAACGAATGATTTCCAAGTGGTCCGAAACTGTCTAAGAATGTCCCTTTGTCAATCAAAGATTCAGATATGTTTCCCAAAATATATGTATAATGACCATTGATAATGACCCAACATCGAATTCCTTGAAAATATAGACCCAAATAATGAATTGAATTTTGAGACCCTTATCTTTTCAAGACAATTGGATTTATATCATAGAAGATTTATCTTCTGAAATTGTGACAGTAACTGTGACCACATTTTTTTTAAGTAGAGATTGAAATCATTAAATTTTCCAAATTGAACTTGTTCAAAACATCATAATTTATTAATATCATGTGACATCAACAAATATTTAAAGTGATAGTGTATATTTCCATAATCGGATATTTCTCTTCACTGCGGAATTTGAATTTCGCGCCCTTCTCTCCAAAGTTTGTACATATCATGTCCGGTTCAATTCCGTTATTTCCTGTTTAAAAACTGTTCGCTCCAACTTCCACTGTTCCACTTCGACACCGGCACTGACGAGAGAGAGCAGAGAGCAGAGAGAGAGAGAGCAACAAGCATGTTGGGGATGTTAGGTGTCAAATTTTTCCAAAATTTGTTGACATGTCAAAAAAAATATAAATTTGCTCACGTAAATGATTTTTTGGTACTTATGAATATAAATTCAAGCATCTATAATTATTTTTTCAATTAAAAAAGTTGGAAAACGTTGTCACCGGAAATAAGCTCTTTTGCCACTTTTACCGCCTTTTTCAACTTTGAGGTTAGTTTTTAAGGCACTTTAAAAGTTCAGAGGTGCGGAGTGTTGTGAAGTGAACTTTTAAAGTATGTTTTATAGTAAATATTATAAAAATGGATTTAAATGATCAATCAAACGAGTCAGAAGACGAAAGTTATGAAGGTAAGGTAATTACTACTTTTTAAGACCTTATAAAACAGAGAATAAAAGTAAAAATGTCAATCACAGTATCATCACGTGTTAATTAGCTACATCTTGTTTTTGTTAAAGTTTACTCAATATATTTAAATGATTAATTTATAATACTTAGAATAAATGCCATACCATGATATTAGCCACATACTTAGATTTATTATAAAAGAGAGTGTATAATAACAAAAATCTAATTATTAGATGAAAAAGAAGAACTTGCTTCACTCTTGCACACCGTACCAGCTCTGAAAGATTTGTTTCACTTGCATTATAAAGTCGGAGAAGGCAGTTTTAGTTCCGTATTTTTAGGAACTCTAAAATCTTCCAATGGTTCTAAAAAATTTGCCATTAAACATTTAATACCGACGTGTCATCCGTCAAGAATTCAACGCGAATTAAACTGCTTAAAACAGATTGGGTAAATATATTAAATAAATATATTTATTAAATAAAAATATAAAATTGATATGGAATGTAACTAACTTAATTAATATTTATGTTCACTAAATAATTGTGCTTGATTTTCAGTGGCAAAGACCATGTAGCTGGCTTAGAATTGTGCCTGAGAAATTCGGGATCTGTTGTTTTTGTGATGCCGTTTATGAGACATGATAAATTTCCTGTGAGTAATTTTTTTGATAGATGAAACATTTTTAAATATACATATTTCTATGTGGAACCTTTGTGTCAAGTCGACAATATTTTTTTTGTTATATAATTTTTTAACATTTTTAATTTAGGAATATGTACAAGATATGACAGTATCAGAAACAAAAGAATACATGAGGGCATTATTAACAGCTTTACGAAGAGTGCATCAGTTCAATATTATACACAGAGATATTAAACCGAGTAATTTTTTATATGATCGGAGTAATAGAAGGTAAATTATTTCAATTTCTTAATATTACAGTGTACTTAAATTAATATTCGTTGCAAAGTGAATTCAATTTATGATCACAGGTATCTATTAGTCGATTTTGGATTAGCCGAAAGGTATAAGAAGGATGCTAGTAAAATTAGTAATGTAAAACCACTAATTCCAGTTCTTGACTCTGTTAAAAGGAAAAGAGAAATGGAGGTAAAAGTGAATTATATACTGAAATTAAAAAAAAACATTGAAAATTGATAAATTCGCTTTAGGTATGTAGATAAATCGATACAATGGTTTTTCTTAATTTTCAGAATAACAAAGTTTCTCTGAACACTCTCAAGAAATCTGAAGAAAAATGTTACTGTTTCGGGAAATCTAGAGTTTGCTCGCTTTGTTTAGTAAGGCCAGCACAAACAGCACCTCGAGCTGGAACTCCAGGTTTTAGAGCACCGGAAGTTTTGCTTAAACATCCTGCCCAAACACCAGGTAAGTAACAAAAAAAACATTTTTTTATATAAGTAGATTCAATTTATTCTTTAATTTTCTAGAAATCTTGCACGAAATTTGTTTAAATTTCAGCCATTGACATTTGGGCAAGTGGAGTAATTATGCTCTCAATTCTCAGTGGCTCGCAACCTTTTTTTCGTTCTCCAGATGATTGCACCGCTTTAGCTGAAATTATTGCTTTATTTGGATCCGATAAAATACACCAATGTGCTCGTAAACTCGGTATTTATTTTTGTTATAATTTAGTATAAAAATTAGCTCATATTATGCTTTTTTTATTTTTAAATTTTTTTATCTTGTTTGTTTATTTTTTGTTTTTATTTTTCAATTCTATTCTTAACACTAGGTAAGAAAATCACAATTCCTGAAGATATTCCACCAGTTGACATTATCAATCTTTGTAAAAAGTTAAGAAGAAGGGGCAAAAATTTGCAGGACCTAAATTTAACATCTGAAGAGGTATTTTCGATTTTCTTCATTTGATTTTATTTTATTATTTCCTTTTTAGTTAATAAGTAGGTATATTATTTTATTTATTTTAATATAATTTTTTATGAATGTTTTTAAAGGACAATTCAGACAGAAAGTTTCCTCCAGAAGCGTTTAATTTATTATCAAACCTGATGGAAGTTGATCACAAGTTGCGAATAACGGCCGCTCAAGCACTGAATCATCCGTTTTTAAAATTATAATACTTAATTTTTGACTAGATATTATAATAATGTATTATATTCTTTTATAATAGCTTTTTAAAGATTTTATATGTACCTCTCTTGTAAAATAATTCGGATACAATATTTAAAGAATAAAAATCATCTCTTTCGACTATCTGATTTTTAAATTATCTAAAACAATTGCATTTATCATTGCATCACATTGTAAGGTGACTTAATAGTTCTACCAAGGTAATTAGAATGACCATGAATTCCTGTGATTCCACTGATATTGCCCATTGTGAGGTACATATAAAAGAACATCTTTAGTCCAGAACTTGAGTCAATCTCGATCCAAATCTGAGACAAAAAATATCCCGAAGTTAAGTCACTGACTGTGAAAACGACCTACGATGTAAGTTAAAATAATTGCAATGTGCATTAACATTATTTAACAAAATAGGAAGATTTGAAGTTACGAAATTAAGGGAAAAATATATGAAGTTTATAAACTCTCAAAATATTTGAAGGTACTTCACCGGATTTCAAAAGATTTTAAACTATTTCAAGAGATTTCGAAGAATTTCAATATATTTTGAGGGGTTTCAAAGGATTTTAACGGATTTTTAAAAATTTCAAGTGTTTCCTTTTTTTAAAGGATTTTCCTGATATTTTAAGAATTTTTAAGGAATTTCAAGGGATTTTGTGCAATTTTTAGGGATTTTAAGTAATTTCATGAAATCAAATTGGTTTTTCCCAAATATCAAGGGATTTTAAAATATGACATGAGATTTTAATAGATTTCAAGAGGGTTAATGAAATTTTTAGGAATTGCAAGGTATTTCAAGATTTCTTGAAATTTGAAGAGGTTTCACGGGATTTCAAATATTAGTATTGATTTTTAAGTATAGCGTAAAATACAAATTTTGTAAATTGAAAATTCTTGGGGTTTCAGTTTTTTCATTTTAACTTAAAAAAAGAACTGTGCTCAAAATTTTTTTTTTTCAAAAAAAAAGAATTCAAATTTTTTTTTTCAATCCAAAAAAAATGTTTGACCTACTTGTTCCGAAATTCCCGAAAATATAAAATATGTACCGAATTTTCAAATTTTCAACAAATTAAAAATTCCCGTAAATTTAAAATCCCGAAAAATTAATACACTGGTACACCAATTCGGGGCCACTCTATTCAGGGCCGTTTTCACGCTTGACTGATTCAGCGTCCCTCCCCC